>VWZY01013660.1:84311-109398 GCA_013399075.1 Chloroceryle aenea | reverse complement strand
TTCTGCTAGGCAGGGCTGCTTTTTGTTAGTGGATAATTTATTCCAATTACAGAACAAGGTCACGTAAGTAGGAGGGGATTTTGGGTGGCGAGAAGTACATTCTTCAGTCAGGCAGCTAGTATCAGTGCTCAGCCTGCCTCGGCGTTTTGCTCTTAAGGTATAAATCAGTTGAAATACTGTGAGTGCTTCTAGTGATAAAATGAAGGATACTTGGGTTTGGAGAGTAGAGTAGTTCTGGTAAAAGGTTGGTTTAGCTCTTGGTGGGATCTCTCTTTTCTCTGCCTTGGTTATGTTTACTTTTGTTAAGCTTTAGGGAGAGGATCTTCCCATGGTGTATCTGACTTGCCCTCGGTGAATCATGTGTGACTCCAGGCAACAAAGGAAAAATTAGCCAACACCTGAGCTGTTCTTCCTTGCCCGTGCAGTCAGACTTTTCAGAATGTAAATGTTACTGGGTGCACTGTAATCCCTGAAGGGAACCAGCACCACTCAGGCCTGTGCTTTAAAGAAGAGAACAGGGTTATTTTGCTGAGTGACATTCAACTGTCACGAGATCAAGGTCCAGTTCCTGCCTTGTCTCCTTGTTCAATTCTCTGTAAATCTGTACTTCAGTCTCTGATATGTACCATTCTTTTCCTTATTTGCATAGTTTTCAAAGGGATTTTAAATTTCATATACAAAGTATCTTATATAAGCCTCATGTCCATCATGTCAGTTCTTTCCAGTTCTAGTGTGGGAATTCTGGGATGACCAAAGGTAGGTGCTTTTCCTAACTTTTCTGTATCACAGACAGTTTGAGGCTCTAGCCCTAAAGGCTCTGCAGGGCCTTGACTTCCTTTGGTAAAAAAGGTCTCTTGCTCTTGGGTTACTTAAAGTATAGTCCACGTTTATGAAAGTAACAGGTGCTTTTCACCCATCTGAGCAGATGGAGGTGGAGATCTCATGGAGTGCTTTTTCTACTAGCTAACTTTGGCCATGGGTTAGTAAGTGTGACTTAGGGAAGGCACTGTCATGGTGGGTAAAGGAAGGTCAACTCACACCGCCTGTCATTTGGTTATGATACTGACTTTAGGATGTGCACAAGCAACACACTTGGTCTGTGACAGGTTGATGAGTATCTTCATCAGTCGCTGGCAAACAGCAATCTCTTAAGTACTACTGTTTTGACTGCAGCACAGAGCCATACTGCTGGAAGTTAGCTGAGCCTTTTCATTTTAAAACTGATAAATATCTAGTAACATTTCTATTAATATATGGTAGTTAGTTCTGTTTCTGTTTGAAGTATATGTGCCTTCTATTTTTTTTTAATTTACTTTCACAGTAATTAACTGTTGTTTCATATCCTTAGGGTATCTGTATAAAGATATGTGCTCTTGCCTACCTGTACTGACAAGCCTGTTCTTCCCCAGTGGCTTTTTCTATCGCTTCCTGGGTTTCTTTAGTTCATGGCTCTGTAAGGGGGCCTCCGAACTCCCTTGTTATTCCTTTGTATTTTGGTGCTTCTTTCTACATCCTCTTAGCTTCTTATACTGGGGAGTGTTGTTTATATGACACGATGGAGGTGGAAACACAAGTATTTCACAGCTGTTCAGCACTGGCTGGAGCCTGCAGACAGGAGGGAAGACAGTGATCCTCCAGATCCTTCTGTGGCAGCTGTTTACCAGGCTCATGGAGGGATTTTTGTTGGTGTTGGTGATGCCTCTGATTCTAGATAAGGTACGCTTCCTGTGTCTTGAGTGCGCAGTTTCAGAGCTGTAGGTTGTGACCCTATCAAAGCACACACAATTCATGCTGGCGCTGCATGAATACACGCAGAGCTGCTTGAGCAGTGCTGGTTGTCCAGTCTTGTGCCATCAAGCAGCACCACCATAGCCAGCAAGGGAATTGGCTCCAGTTGTTCGGTGAATCTTCTCCAGGGAAGAAGATTCTTGCTCTTCAGAACCTTATTTAAAAGCTTCCTTGGATGACTTGGTTTGATCAGAGATGGCTTAAGGTGACTCAGTAATGATAGAGCCGGTCAAACCTGTGGCCTGTCACCGTAACATAACTGTTTATGGCTGGTCTGTAACAG
Organism: Chloroceryle aenea; assembly: GCA_013399075.1. Taxonomy (NCBI): domain Eukaryota; kingdom Metazoa; phylum Chordata; class Aves; order Coraciiformes; family Cerylidae; genus Chloroceryle; species Chloroceryle aenea. Next base: position 107,327 of record VWZY01013660.1, on the reverse strand, counting down.
GGTGCAAGTAGTGGCTTTGTTGTCCAGTATTCCTTGCACAATCTCCTAAACCATTCCTTGTGATTCTGACAAATACTTACTTCACTGTGACCTTTTCACTCCAACTTGTCATAGCCTTGGTATTGATTGGTTTTTTTCCCCCTGAGTTTTGCTTTATTTAGGACACCAAGTGATATGGTGTCATTTAAATGGTACAGACATGAAGCCATTCTGCAATAGAATTTCTTGTCAACCATTTCCATAAGAAGACATCAGTCAGTGTGCGATAATTTGGCCTTGACAGATAGCTCCAGTGCTTGCTCATGAATAAAATCAGCCTTTTTTTTTTTCTAAGTAGGTTCCACCAACTGGTACTGCTTGTAATAGATTTTGACATCTTCCATTTAGATAAAGAAGTACAAAGAATTATTTTGTGATCCTGTACTAAACTTTGGAGCCCCGCTTTATGGATTGGCAGGTCTGAGAAATGTGAATCTGGCGTCTTTTCAGTCTTTGAAATAATGCCAGCATGTTAGGTTCGGTACACAGGGTAAGAAGAGGGACACTGGGGTCTGAATAGTGTTTTAAAAAAACAAATAAGCTTTGCTTTAATAGGAATCTCAGCTCCACAGTGATTGTGCACCCTATTAACCAAAGTGCGGCAGTGTCATGTGTCCTGTGGGAAGTTATTTATCCCCCTGTGACTTCTGGTTGTGGAAATGAGACACTAATCAGCTTGGTGTCACTAACCAGCTTTGGTCAGCTGCCACCGTTGGTTTTTGGCAATGAATTGCACTGCTTGTGTTCCAGTTATCACATGGCTTCCTTTCAACCTAGAGTTTTCTAACTAGACTTGAGACCTTTTCTTCTTGCTTACAGTCCGCATCAGTGTGTACGGTGCCCTTGTGCAGCAGCAGATTATGCTGGTCATTCACAATAAGCTGTTTTTAAGAAGGTGGATAAAGAAAGTTCTGGTGTGATAGTGTGCTTTTACTTGAATCTTCTTCCTTGCTTTAAGTCTTTTGCAAGACTTGAAATAAAGCTCCCATAAGCTATGTCTGAAGAAACTATCAGTGGGCATGCATCTATTATTTTAAAAATACCTTTTAAAGCAGTTGATTATTATATGTGGATGTTTTGGCAAAGTCCAGGGTTAAGATGAAATTATTCATCTAGTGAATTAGATACTACAGATAATTACGAGTGAAAGAAGTGTGTCCAAATATATTTTAGGTTACCTAAATTCAAGACCTTCTGCTAGCAGCAGTGTGGGGGTAGATGGTGCTGTTTCAGTAGTCATAGCAGGATATTTTTTGCATAACCTCTGTAGCATGTGCACCTTCAGCATTTGTCATCTTGCCTCAACACTGCAGAGAGAAGTCGTGGAGGAGGGAGCCTGGGGAGGAGTTGCGGAAGAAGCTCGGAATTTGTTTGGAAGGGAAAAAAGTAACCTTAGAATGGAAATATACTGGTGTCAGTCAACTGTTTCTTCTGGTGACTTGTGAATTGTGTGGAGACTGCATTTTCTTCAATTTAGTTGCATTTTGATGAGGAAGGGTTTGGGGGTTTGATAAAGGATACCTGTATGATACACAGCAATGGTTATAATTTGGAATGCAGATCCTGAAAGGGATCTTAGCAGCAGAGTCAACCTTGTGAGGTCCTGTATTTATTTATTTTTTTCCTGTTTGTGTAATCAGCAATTAGCACAGCCCTGATAGCAGTGCCAAACTCCAGATTTGTTTTTTCAATACAGGTGCATAGATAAGTGGACTTTTGCTTCAGATAAGGGAAGATAAGAGTCTGGTATGTGAAAAAGGAGAGTGAAGAAGTCTTTGTGACACAGTTAACTCTTTATTACACTTGGGTGGGTGAAGGAGATGATAGTTACTTCAGTGTAGTCTGTAAGCAAAGGAATTTCTTGGAGAAGCTCGTTTTAGTGGAGTCCAAGGTATGCCTCAGGCTTCTTTTAGCAGCATGCAATTTTCTAAGGTTTAATTCACCCATAAAAATGCTTGTCTCGGAAAAGAAAGAAAATTCATGTTCCTGCACAAACTGTTACTTTTGCTAAGCATGTCTCTCATACCTCTTCTAATTTGTGCAGTGATTAAGACAGAGCTGGAGAGTCTGCAGCTGTCTGGTACCAAGGGGAGCTTGGTGCCAGCTGCTAGCGGCCAGGAGGCAGCTAGATATAGAAAAACATGGGCCCTTTTTGTGGGTTCTCTGGTATTTCAGTTATTTGGAAAAGCTCTGGGCAGGATCTTTGTGATATGTCTAAGGGATTTGAAAGTAACTCCCATAACCATATGTGTGGGTCTGTATGTTGCAAAAAAATAAGAGAAAATTATAGCCAAGCAACCTCTGCTGGTCTTTTGTGTTTCAGAGGACACCTGTATTAGAAGGCTGCCTGTAAATCCTCTCTCCTTTTGGCTTGCTAAGTGCCCTTTCAAAGTAGTCTAAAATTGAGTTCAGTTTGGGGATTTTTTTTTACATGCTGAAGCTGTGTTTTTTTAATTCAATCTCTGCACTTTTCTAGAGAAAATAAAATAAATTTTGGAGTTTCTTATCTTGTGCTTGTAGAACATCTCTCTTGTATAAAATCAATCTGTGTGTTTTAATCAGTTTTCCCTTGCACATTTCTTCAGTATTTCACTTTCTTGGCATTTCATTTCTTCACCACACTGCAGCAAAATAAAGAATACATTTTTGTATGCTCTTCAATGTAAAGTTTAAAGTTGGCTTTTGCTCTGAAGTTCTGTGTGGAATGAAGATTAAGGTCCTCTGCAGCCTCATTGACTAGGAAATGTAGGCAAACATAATAAATGCAGTTCACCGAAGTTAAAGAACAGCAACAACCTTGGGGTGGATCAAACTTAGTGATCACTGCTTTCTTTTTAAGTGCGTGTAACAGAATGGGGGACACCCTGTGCCACACGGAGAGGAAAGCTGCATTTGGTGAGTTTCCCCTTCTGAGACCAAGTTGAAGATTTACACCTCTTCTTGACCATGATGCAACAAAGAAGTTAATGTGCAGACTGATCTACATTACAGAAAAAAAAATTGCTATTCTCACCAGTATGTGGGAGCAAGATTTATTTGATCGCGGCATTTTTGTCTTCAACCTGTTAGCTTGAGTTTTTTCTTTAAATACTTCTCATCTGTGACCTGAATTAGGGAGGGAAAAATGCACTGTTTTTAAGACATGATCTAAAGTCTATTGGAATTTATTTTGTGAATGTTTCCATTGTCTTCAGTAACCTTTGAGTAGGACATTTTGAATCTCTTAATTGTACTAATTATTCTCACAGATAAGAAAGTTTCTATATTTTTTGTTGTTTTAGTAAAAATCCCTTAATTATTGGTTTTCAATAGACATCTGTTTGATGCCAAGTGATCCCTTAGCAATGAGTAGTACTGTTCTTGTTCTCTCAGTTGAACTGCTCTGGATGATTTATTTCAGTATACTTGGATTTTGTCATGCATGAAGAACTGTGCATCTTTCACAGTGGCTGCTGCGGTGAATGCTAAGCCAACAATATCTTTTGAAGCAAGCAAAATAATGAAATACCATGCACACAAAATATTTGTCCTTTAGCAAAATCAAACACTTGACAGCATTTAATTTATTCTGTCTTTATTAGAGAAGTCTCTGTAACCAGGAAAAATACAGGCTCTTATAATGAGGGTGGGGAGCCTTCTCTGGGTTTTGGACACAGTAGCATTTTGTATACTGATAGGTGGCACAGGTCTGCTTTTTTTCTGCCACCTTCTACACACCTATCCAGATGTTATTCTGTAGGCTGCCTACTGCCAGTTTCTCCCGAGTGACACTTACTGTAAACATTTGTTTCCTGAGTCTCAAACTGTCACTTAACCGTAGAACTGAACCATAAAAAGAAGTTACTGGAGTTAAAGGAGTAGCATATTTTCCTAATAGGTCATGTATTAGGACTTTAGATGTTGTGGTAGGTATTTAGTTAGGCCTGGAAAAGAAGACTTAACTTTCCAACAGCCTTAGCTCATGCCTGAGCAACAGAGGTATAGGTTAGAACAGTTCTGGGAATATTTTTGTTTTTTTCAAAATTTCTGTTGCTATTAAAGGTACTTGGGGGAATTCTTTCATAATCATCTTCTGATCTTCATTCTGCTCTGTAGGCCAGAGAGGTGGAGCTTGATGTGCAGAATGAAGCTCTAATTGCCCAAAAGGAGCTTTGACTCCATTAGTTTATGGATGAACAGGGAAGGTTGATAAGTTGGCAGATTTGCCAAGTTGGCTATGCTTTGCTGACTGGAGGCAGACTGAGGCTTGTTTGAAATGTAAATTAAATGGTGTTTTTCTGAGTAGATGATGAGAGGCCAGTGCCAGGCTGGGCTGGGCACCTGGGGCAAGGGGTGAGGGAAGAGACTGATGGAACTGGTGAAGGAACAGCCATCATCCTACCTTGTATTGGTGGTCACAGTGCTCTGGGAGGCTCATTTGCTTAGGGCATGGCTAAGCAGCATTTCCAGAGGTATTCAGGTTCTAGGTTTGCCTAATGTTTGCTGGAGGTTTGTCCCATTTGTCCATCCCCTTGAATCCAGAATGCTTAATGCACTCCCCCTCCCCACTCCACCCAAGTGACCTGCATTGTCCTAGAAACTCAATTCTTTCATTGATTGACACGTGGTCTGTAATATAACTGGGATGCAATCCATCGATTGATTCGAAAATTACACTTGAGGCTGTAAGCTGACGCTGGAAGTTGGCTTGCAGGGAACTACAGTGGAGATTGTATAACAGCATCCTGGGAGAGGAGAGATGACGCAGAGCTCTGTGTTTGGGGCAGAGGCATGCTCTACTATGTATAGGTTCCAGCTAATTAAACCAGAACAAAACTCTCTGGGTTTCTTCTCCAGTCTAATTGCCAGCCTTCACCTCCTGCCAGAAGCCAGCAATTTCTGGTGTTTATCTGAAGGATTTAGAACATCATTCAGTCATTAGAGATACCTCCTTATTGTGAAGCAGTTTAAATGATACAAAGTTTTGCCTTTCATTTCCATGTCAAAGGAAATAAAGGATTTTTATGGTGTGCCATTAGAAGCTGCCCATTTGCTGAGGTAGAGTAACTCTTAAGGAGAGCAAACTTGTTGAGACTTGCTCTTGCATACTTTAAATCGCCCATTGCTCCAGTAAACCAATTTTTATGCCTTGGAGTCTAATTTTTTTTTTTTTCATAAAATTATCTATGGCAGTGCTACTTTGTGTTATGGCCCTGTCTGTGCTTGCAAGCTGAGCAGCCCCAAGCTTAGCTACTGTGTGCGAAGTCCACCTCTGGATTTCCATGTAGGAAGTCGGATCTAAGTCGTCTCAGAGTCATTCAAGACGACAGCGTAGCTGCTGCTGTCTCTAATGGAGGACAGCACATTACTGTTCCTCTTCTGACTTCTACCTTTGCATTCAGGAGCTTTGCCTTCCTGATCCACTTCTAAATAATGGAGCTGACATCACTTTTACTGTTCCTTGCTGTACTATGTATTTGTATTCAGAGCTGATGCAAAGGACAAAGGTAGACGTTCTTGAATAGTCTTTCAGGTTTGGTTTAAGAATCTACTATTCCTGAATAGTTTCAGCTTTCCTCTACTACGGTTTTCACTGCCCAGTTTGTGATTTCTACAATGTGAAGTGTTCAGCAGCAATACCCCATTGTCCATCTCCCTCCCAACAGGATCCCCTCCTTTCCCTTGATTCGTATTTGTGTTCCACACCCTGTACTGGTGCCTGATCTCCAGGGCACAGCTGTTTTTAGAGCATCACAAGCCAACCTTTGCCAACCTTATTAAAATTCAGTTCCCATATGGATACAACATATATCTGGACTACTTTGCCTAAGCAGATGCAAACCATTCACTTCTGATGTGGCTGTGTGTTCTGGAGAATGGGGTGGCAATGTCAGGGATTAATTTCAGGAACATTGCAGCCAAACGTGAAGAGAGTACAGTTGAGCAACGTGTGGTAGAGCCCACTGCTGTGTAACCAGACAGTGGAATCATATCTGCCTTGTGTTCAAATGTCTTTTAGTGTACATGCAGGGTGCTTTAGAGCTGTAATTCAAGGCAACACACAGAGAGTAATTTAATTTCACTGTTTTGGCTTTGCCCTTTCAAGACGTTGTACTCTGGACTTTGTGGTAGAAGTGCATGTTTAGCACCAGTAAAGTCGCTTTTTAATGTCCCTGAGTTTCTTCTGACTTAGAGTCTGTTGCATGTGCTTGATTTAATTCCTGACTGGCAGAGCAGAAGACAAATGATCTAATGTTGCCTGTTGCTCCTTGAAGAGTTTCTGTAAGCTAATTGCTGTGCTCATTTTGCTCTGATGCTCTTGCATGAACTTTTTTGTAAAATTATGATAAAAGCCTCTGGCTTCTGGCCTGTTGTTTTTCTTTGTGCTGTGTGTTGCGTAGCGTGAAATATTTTGTGCTACTTTGGAAAACCTGTGAGCTCTTTATGAATGTGTATTACAATATATCTGTTTTTCATGCTTATCATGTGCTGTATCAGAGCTCTCTTCACCCTCTAAAATGTTTAGTGGGATGGAGTCACTTCGTTTACTTGGAGAAGTCTCATGCTGACTTGTACTTTCTTTAAGTATTATGACCTGGCTTACAGTGAGTTTTGGCTGTTTGTAGCAGTTCACACTGAAAGGTCAGCTCTTCATCCTTGGAACATATACAAATTTAGCTCTTTTGTGTACTTTTTTCTTTTTTTTTCTCCCTTTTTTTCTTTTTCTTTGTTAAAAGAAATCTCACATTTTGTTTTCACATGAAACAAAGCACTTCTCAAATGTAAGAAAAATCTGCTATTCAGCACTTCCTATGTGAGTTAAGTGAAAACTTAAAAAAAAACATTCGGGGCTTCATAATAAGCTGTAAATGATGACAGATGGCTTTCTACTGTCTTGTATGAATGGATAGTAGATACCTGTTAATGTATATTGTATGGTAGGTAATGCATAGAATGTATACACATTGATTTTTTTAAAGTAATTAGATCACCTTTTGCTGTTATTTTCTGTTTGTCTGGAGCTATTTAGCACCCTGGCTCATTTCTCCTCTATTTCCACTTGTTCCCTGTAGGAAGATTTTTGAGCTGGTAGTAATACTGTTCCTGTCTGTTCATTCTCACTCTGTGCTCTGTGCCTGCACGGTTTGTTCTTTCTTCAGCACATGCTGAGCTGGAGAAAGCAGCAGATATGTCTGAAGTACTTGGGTGGTGGTGGAGTTTGGACTTCTTTGTTATTTTCTCTTATCTTTCTTACTGCCCAGACATGAGCAGGTGTAGGGCTGAAAACAATTTTTCTGTATTTGGTATTGGAGAGAAAGGTGAATTGAATATTGTATGCAGTATGCACGCTTGTCTCGGAGTTGGTTGTTGCTGTCTCTTAAGGAAAACTGGAAGGAACATCTTACAGCAAGCTAAGACGCTTTTCCTGAGGCAGGGAAAATGCTAGAATGCTTCTCCCTGTATTTTGTTACAGGGTGTGCTGTGTCTGAGGTGCCTTCATGCCTGTGAAGGGGCAGAGTTTCAGGAAGGATAGTCCTGAGAAATGATATGGAGTCGTTCCACATGAAAGAACCTCTGAAGTGGATTACAGTGAAGTACAAAGGTTGTTTTTATAGTTGTTTGGGGTTTTTTTCAGCTGGCAATGACAAGTATGAGAGCTCCTAAGTGATGTGAGTTCCTAAATCCACTTTTTCAAAAGTGACTTGGCATTTTTAATTTCATAGGCGTTCTTGGTGGTAGCACCTACTCTATAATGTAGAAAAGTCCCAGTGTGGTGTGTGCTGATACCTAGATGACTTCCTTAAGAATAAGCAGCATGGAGTGGATTCTGGTAATTAGGAACTGCTTAGAGGCATTGTTAGAACATACTTAGGTATCATAGAAACTTCATTTCATCCTGTCGATGCTTTTTTCTTTTTTTTTGGTGATCTTTCATACGATTCGTCCGCTAACGGGGAATCATATTAAAAAGTATTGAAGATGGAAAGAAATGCATCACTGTTTTGAAAGCTGAAATGCCTGGAGGGCTAACGTCACAGAGCTATACTTTTTGTGACATTAGCAGGTTTAAAGCACTGTCAGATTCCACACTTGACAAGCAGCAGGTTTGTGGCACACACTTTTCTGAGTAAGTGTGCAAAGAGCTGGTAGTGTGCCTCTTAAATGTGGCTGCGTTTGGATTTCACAAATAACATTTTCAGGAAGATCCTGACATTTGTCTATTTTCTCAGTGTTGAAAGGATTATAATGCCAGGATTATAGTGGTGTTGGTTTAGCTTTCTGTAAGAAACCCTTTTGCCTCCTGAAAGAGAGCAGTCCCATTCAGCACTGCAGCCAGCATTTGGTTTGTCAGAGGAGGTGGAAAAAAGTTCCTCTGGGAACACGATATTATTAAACTTGTCCAGTCCTCCAGACTTCAAAGAGAAAGCATGTACTAAAACATCTACTAAGAGCAGAAGGAAGAATAATGGTAAACCAAATTACGGAAAATGGCAAAGAACTATTGCTGAAGGGTAAGTACTTCATGCTGATATTAGTATCTACAAAGTGTTACAGTGTTTTGAAACTATCAGTGTATCTTAACTGGGGAATGAAATCATTGTGTTTTCTGAAACACAGGGTTACTAAATTGCTAAATCCTGTGAGTTGTGTAGTTGTGGTCAGTTTGGTAAAGCTGTTCTCTAATCTGGTTTTGTACGGGAGAAATCTGACAGTAGCTTCACTTTCACATCTGTTTATCTAAGGATAAGTCAAAGGTCTGTGCTTAACTGTGCACTTAATTCTGTACTCTGGAACTGCCTAACTGTTGTATAGGTTGTTGTCTGGGAAAGTTTTGGCCGTTCCTTCCGTGCAGAATACAAATGCAGCCTACTTCAGAGGAACTAATATATTACCAGCAAGACAGCTTTTTAAGTTACTTTTTGGTAAAACTGCACTTTGTGCCACTTTTGTGGACACCAAAGCTGTGGCTGATTATAAATATGTACATGATATCTGCAGTGTAGTGCATAATGAATATTAACAGGCACACCTTTGCTTCATTTAGTCAAATTCAGTAATGTCATAACTTTGATGGCAGTGTCAATTTAACAGTGAAATAAATGATGTTATGTATTAGTCTTAAAATGGTGAATGAACACGTTACATTCTTAAATACCCATGGACGTCAGTAGTTTGGCCTTCAAGCTGTAGTTTCTGATGGAAGTCTGTGCCTGGGCCTGGCATGTGAGAGTTCAGTGTTGTCTGTGTAACTGATAGTGGGAGCCTTTTCTTAAAGTACAGAGGATCTCTTTGCTCCCTAAAAGCTCTCCAGGTAGAGATCTGTCCTTCCATGCTGCTATTCTTTCCTCTCACCCAGCCTTTATGTTTCATGGGTTGTTACCTAGTGCAAATTGTGCAGTTAATTTCATAAAATGCTAGGTCAGTTTGGAATTTACAGCCCTTGTTTTCTACCATCTCCAGTGAAAAAGACCTGGTAGCCCAAGGTTGTAAGTGAACTGGCATTAACTAGTGATAGCTAAGAAACTTGTTCAGTGTTTTCTGTTTTTCAGCAATACTTAGTTCTGCAAAACTTTGCTGCTAGTGGACAATGAAAAGGATGCTGTTGAACACAACATAGCTTTTTGGAAGGAACCAAGTTTTATCCCAATACAGGTGCTTGGGAAAGTAGCATTTTTGTTAACACCTGGAATGTGCTTTCTCAAGAATTGTTAAAACAATTTCCTTTGCAGAAGTAATCCAAACCTTTTCATATAAAAACTTCATCCTTAATGCTGTGAACAAATAAATGTATACAAAAATAATCTTGTGACTAACAAAATTACCAGATTATGCAAGGAAGAAATATTCTACCTGAAAATAATTTCTCTTTGCAGCAATCGCATCGTTCCTGTTTTTTCCTGTATAATACCTATCTTGGATAAATTCATTTGCTTCTAGGTCTTGAGAGAACAAACAGTAAGTGTAGCAAACGTGTTTTGGTTTTGTGGTCAAAAAATCAAACTGAATTCTGATCTAATTATCAGTTGTGTAGAAATCTGCAGAAGATCCTGACACATGAAAACCTGGAAAAGCATAAACTGGAACAGAACTAACTTGCTTTCTAAAGTGGGATACATTTTACATACCATAACCCATCTGTAAATTAGGGGGTTTTATTTCGATTAGAGGTAATTTGCAGAATGTCAAGATGGGTGTACAAGAGACATTCCAGGGGTCAGCTAATTAAGCCATCTCTTCCTGAGTACAGAGTGAGTTTACCTGTTTTGTTTAATATAACTGTCTGCTGTTTAAGTAGCTGAGATTAGGTTAAAGAAGCCCACACTAATTGCTTGGTATCACCTCTGATTTATAATCTTAGATTCCAGTGTTACTTGTAGATGGAACATAAAAAAATATTCGACAGCTAAGTAATGTTCTCTGGTTCTGTTTATGTTCCTAGCTGTCACAGGCTTTGTGGCCAGTGGTGCTTATAAAATAGTGTCTGAATGACAGGAAAAAGTCTTAGCTACTATACAGTCTGTTTCATTAGCATTAGTGGGTTTTTTTAGAGTGGCGTACACAAAGGAGTCTGTGCAAACCTAGTACAGGTGGAATATTAGCTCTTCTGGTGCTCCAGGTAGTAAATTACATTGAGGGGAGGAGCGCTGGGCTGTCCTCTCAGCTGGTTTTCTAGTAAATACCTGCTGTTTGTCAGTTAAAAAGAGGTAAATAAACCAACAGGTTTCTTTCCTTGCCAAATATTTCAGTTCTGACTGATTTGTACTTTGGTTCTCACTGAAATTCTTTGAAGAAATACAGCCCCTCAGTTAAGATTTAGCTTTTGATAATTCAAGCAGGGAAGATTCTCACAACTCTGCATTCCATTGTCACCAGTCACAGCTGTATCTGCAGCTTTGTCCAGCTTTCCAGACTAGCAAAGCTTCTGCCATCTTGCATTCAGTTAGCTGATACATATGCTTGCAAATGCAAAGTGGCCAAAGCCACTTTTGTTATCGAAGTACACCCCCCTTGGGTTTTATTTCGTTAAAAACGTTTTAAGCTTTACTTCAGCTTAATTAGCATTATGGTATTTTTCATTTCTCCTGTTACATGTGCTGGCTAGACTAAAGCTAGTCAGACTGTGTCTATCTGTGCCTTCAGCATGCCATAGCTTGTCAGGTAGATAGAGCCTCCGTAAGAAGGATGGGAGCGTCTCCCAGTTAGTCGTGCCCAAGTGGCAAGATCTGTAATTGTTTTAAGGCGTAATTTCCAGTTATTTAACTGAACATGATGAAGTAGGGGAGTGGTGGTTGTCTTTAAGGGAATTAACACACTGACAGTAGAGGAGAATAAAACCTCAACAGGTCAAGTTATGCAACCTCCCATCACTTTTTAGAGGTGTGATTATTTTAGTAGTCTGTGTAGACACTTTATCACTGTGAAGCTTCCTGGTCTGTCTTCACCATAGTCTAACTGTGCCTAATTGTTCAGCTTTCATTGTCGTCATTAATCTGTCTTTCTTATAGGTACTTTCAGGTATGTGTTCTGTCTGTAATTCTCTCTAAATTCTGTTTTTCATCACTCAATTACTAATGGAAACACAAGACTTGAACTTGATGTGCCCAAGAGTGAAACTCTTTATCACCTAATCCCCTTGCAGAGAAAAGCAGAAATGTGCACTCTGTGTTCTTAATCTTCATCTTTTTCTTTCCTCTCTCTTTATTTCTGTTTTGTTTTTGTTTTGTTCTCCAAAGGGTTTATGTTGTCCTTACTAATAAAAAATAAAATAAAATAAAAAGTTAGTAAAATATCTGCTGCAGTTTTGCCACTTTGTTTTTTCTTGGCAATGAGATAAAAGGCAGAATTTTTGAGATTCATTTATTGCTTTTATTCTGTCTTCTAGGCTTGTGTGTTTGCCTCTATGGGAATATGCACATTTAGGATGTTTAGGTTTTGTTCCATGACCATCTTTGATGTTTTATGAAACGCAGGTGATCCACACAATGTGGAACTTTGTTCTACAGGCTTGTGTCCATACCTGAGTAGGGGAGCTCTAAAAAGTTCAGGGAATGGGGATACTTAGATAAACTGTCAAGTTGTAGCGGTGGCTGCAAATAGAATCATTTGGTTTGGAAGAGAACTGATAGCAGTCAGAAATAAAATGCCTTGACAGAAGTAACGAAACAAGGGAGGAGGAAACATTAACCTACTCAGACTACGGTTTGCCTGCCTCACAAATTGAGATTCATTAGGCACTAAGGCAAATAAATTATTCTCTGTTGCAGAGTATATAGCTCCCTCTTTAAGAAATGTTCTTTGCAAAACAATCTTGCATGATGAAAATTAACACCACATAGCTCCTGTCCAAGACCAAAGACTTGCTAACTAAGAATGAGGAAAACTGTACGCATGTCACAAGATGGGCCTTGCCCAGGAGACTTCATGCTTCAGAATGTAAACTGTCCTCATGTGAAGCTGGGGCAAGAATTCCCCGGAGTAGCTTTCCGAGGTCACCTCCGCTCTCTTCCAAAACTGATGGAGATAACAAGCTCTTCTCATGCAAGTAAGTTTTTTTTTGAAGCTGCTGGTATTGCTCGTTGGCAGACGGAATATAGTAAACAAATATTTTATTGCAGTTAGTGTTGCATGCTGTGCTGCAGTCTGTTGTTTCATTAAAGTATTCTTGTGGTTCTTGTTGAAGAAATGATCATCTGCCATAGGTTTTACTTGTGAAACTGGAGACCAAATATGGAAAGAGAAGAAATAACATGAACTTTTAGGTAGTGTGATTTAGGACATGTCTTAAAAGTAGAGATTGCACTGAATGTACAGCTGTGGTGATGGTGATTTTGGCTACCATTTAATTAACTGTAAGTGTGCTGCTCTTCTTGAGTTGGCACAGATCTCAGCAGTACCCAGTTCTACATACTGATCAAGTTAAAATAAGATGTCATTGTAAGAACTTGAATATAAGCTTCCTGTTGAAAGTGTACAGTGTTTGAGAGAGGGTTTAATGTGGTACTTTCATTTGGTTAGTAGAATGATGCAGTTTGAAAGTTCACTTTTATTCAGTGCATTGTCTGCAGTAGTTCGTAATCTGTATACTTTCAGGAATGGAGCTAGTACTGTGAACGTGGTAAAAAGCAAGATGTGCTCCTCTACCATCTGAACTTTTCCATCAAGAGAAAAATGTGCCCTAGCAATTGGAAAAACAGGACTCTATTTCCAATCACTAGTTCCACTCTTTGTTTGCTGTTTTTTAATTTCAGTTTGCTTTGTTTGGGATTCCTGTGTGCAGGAAGATGTAAAGCAAGCACACGAAGGAGTCAAATTCAGAGGGACTGTAATGGGAAAGACCTGGGTGATGCTTGAAAATGCAGATTGATATTGAGGGAGGAGCTGGAAGCTCTTTTAGAGAGAGAGAGAGAGCGCTTCTGAGGAGACCAATTGTGAAAAAATTACCCTTTACAAAAAGGTAAAATGGAGATACATCTAAGAAATTATATCAGTTAACTTCAAGATCATTTTGAGTCCCTAGTCTTTGTGAGGCTCAGAGAGATAGTATGAAGCAGTCTTTCTTAACTAAGCATAGGTTATATCGATGACAGTAATGAGAGGCTTGACTTTTTGAAAGAGCAAAACAATTGCCATCTTATATAAAAATCTGAGATTGTATGTTTACATTATCTGTGAATTATTTTTTTTTTAATACAAAAGAAGGGTGAGCATTGCAAGTAAGTGAACACCCATTATTCTTTTTTGAGACTGTGGTAAGCTGCATCTGTGAGGTAAGGTTGCTGATGGAAAAACAAAGAAAGCAAAGAATTGATTTAAAAATCACTCAGTGAATTTTATATATATATATTCTTTTTTAAAAAGAAAATTGATTTTTTCAAACATTCAATTACCAGAGCTAGTATGTAAGAAATGAGAACCAGGTTACTCATGACCTTGCTGTGTTTGGTAAGTGTAATGTAGAGATAGATGGTGCTTGACGGACCAAAGTCTCGAAGAGTCTGTCGGATGGTATTTCTGTGAATGTTGTCCCTGCCATTTACACTGTCTCTAGTTTGTTGACTAAAACCTATTTGGCAGATAATTACATTTCCTCAGCAAAAATCACAAATGTGCTTCAACTGCAATAGAGTGGGCGGCAGCACTGCTTACAGTGGGTACTGCAACAAAATGTCTCGCGGGTGCTCCTTTTGCCGCTACACACAGAAGAAATACAGCAAGCAAGTAGCTTTTGTAGATTGATTTTTTTTTTTTTTAAGTAAATATTTGCCTTTGCTAGAGTTGATAAACTTTTTATTTCGATGCTCAGTTGCTAAGCTTACTGATATTTGTCTAGCCATGCAAAAACATTCTACAAGGTACAACAGTGTGAACATCTGTTACGCGCAGGTGGGATCGGCAAATAAGGTGAGCCCGCTTGTAGCTGCTAATTAATGTTGTGGTGTTGGCTGTCGGAGCTGAGAGAGAAAGGGTAGGTATGTAAACACAGCAGATTGCTATCTACAGGTATACTTGGCCAGCTAATTACTTCCAGAAACTTGAAACGACGCGGTTTTCATGAATATTGTTTGTCCAACAGTTGTGTTGAAAGCATCTGTGAGCAACGTCCAGCAGAACGTGCATCTTTCCGTACATCCCTTCCTCTCAGTAAGAACAGGACTGAACTTTCCCATAGTTTCTTGCTTGTAGCAATTAGTTTTGTAAAGTGTGGTATATGCTGATACCTCTGTGTAGGGGAGCAGTCTTCTGTTGGCCTCTTAAATTCAGTTTGTATGTTGATTCCAATTTCAGAATGTAGGGATAGATTCACTTGAATTACATTCAAATAAATGAGTGTAGCTTTGTTGACTTGATTACCTTCATCATTGCAAATATACACCAAAAAAATCCAGCTCCTGCTTTTTGTTTTCAGTGTACAATATTCTTTAACAAGCAGTATTTTTAAGTTGAGATACAAGATTTTTCTTTTGTTTTCAATTTCTTTAGTGGTTACATTTTTTTTAAATAGAAAATATTCCTTGGATGGATCTTTTCTTAAGGAGATACTCTTGGAAATCTCTTCAGTTTGCATTGGCTGAAAGAGCAAGGAGTGAAGAGTTGTAGGCAAAAAGAAAGGAATTCTTGTCTGTCAAGCAGAGTGTAACAGGGAGCCACAAGTCTGAGAACTTTTGAATATTGGAATCAGTTGAATTTTTTTTTTCTCCAAAGTCCTTACCTTTTTTTTTTTTTTAAAAAACCCCAACAAACAACCAACCAAACAAAAAAACAGACCAAACTTACTACTTGTTACAAGAAGCTCTACTGATCTTCCATATTACATTGTGGGGTTTTTTGCATGTATGAATGCTTTGCTTTTACCGTGCCTGATGTTCAGTTTTAACCCAGAAGTGTAAGAGGAGTCTGAAGAGTAGACAGCCTCATTATTCAAGCACAGGAAGGGGAAAGGCATCACAAAGTGAGCACTCTTGAATGTCTGGGATTAGTGGGCACGGTAGAAAAACTAAACGATAACCAAAAAAACACCTTGTGGGGGGCTTTGGGTGATATTTACCTGTACCATAATAGCAGACTCCAGACTTTGAGTTGTTCAGTCTTACTAGATCTACCTAATCTGTTTGGACATACTACTCCGAAGTTGCTCTTCTCGTCAGTAATGATTCTGAAGTGCACAAAAATTGCTTTGTTACTTGTCAGTGTTCTATATAAGGCATTAATTGTAAAAGGGAACATTAGAAAATTAAGGTGCAGATAGTGTTGTAGCTGTAACCCTACTTGGAAATTTACTTTGAGGTGAGCTTTTATTATATTTTAATGAAAACAGAGCAGAATAGAAAAAAAAAACAAAACCTCTACCTTGAGAGTAACACTGCTGGTATTAAGAACATTGCATAATTTAGATATTAAAAAGAAACATTTAATTCATTAAGGTTGCAAAGTTTCCTTGGGATACCTTGTCTTTCTGCTTTTATCAAAACCTGCTTCTTTTTTTCTTTGCAGGTCATGGGAACCATAAAGAAAACAGTCCTTTCCTGAACAATTCAGAAGCTGGCAAGGGAGGCGATTACTATGACAGAAATCTGGCCTTGTTTGAGGTATTTTCTAACTGTTTTTCTTGCTTGTAATGTCATTTGTGGTCTTCCAAGGTGGGAGGGATTGAGCACATTGTGTTCATTGGAAGACAGAGCATTGTGAAGTTCCAGGCAGTGGGTTGGTACCTAACTCTCTCTGCATGGTCTAAAAACCACGGGTGTGTTTAGGGGTATTCTGAAATGGAAGGGTACTGGAGGTGACCTGAGTAATTTAAACAGAGAAGCTGTGGCACTGTAGGCTGATCTGTGGGGAAAATGGGTAGGATTTGCTGTGTTCAGAAGGACTGTATTATTCTGTTGGACAGTGCCTAAATGCAGGTGCTCACATTATCCTGGGTAGCCTGTATTACAGCTGCAGTATATCACTAATACTGGTTTCTCCCCCATGTGTGGTGTTCTGGGTGTCCCAGCTGTTGCTCGAGGTACCAGGAGGCAGAGATATCCTGTGTGATGGAAAAGCTCAGATATTATGACCACTCAGGACTGTGAGGTAGAGAGGTATGACCGTTTCCGTGTGAAAGTAAGGAGGACCAGACTCTCATGCAGGTGGCCAGTTGGAGCCACACCAAGTCCTGTAGCATCCTCCTTCACATCCTCACTGGTACTGGTACTTAAATGCAAATATATCATGGTTCACTAAAACCAAGTTTCTAAAAAAATGTTTCCAGAAGCTCAGATACTGGGGAGTGGTATAAAGTCTTTTCATGGCTCTGCAGCTACTTTCCAGATGGGCTTCTGAGTTACAGCTTCACAGCAAGACCAGCAACATGTCCCCCCAGTTTCCTGTTCTGGGAGCTTGGTGTGGGGCAGCCCGAGCTGGCTCCACACCCTGCCAGGTTGGCGCCTGCAGAGTTCAGCTGCATGGCATGGGGCCTGGACAAGCATAACCAACCAGCTGCTAGATAGGAGCCCACTCTGGAAGTGCTACAACCATGTTTGCAGGCAGTGTGCTTGAGCTAAAAGACTTGGAATCATGCTCCCAGCTGTGGTGTCTTCCCTCCAAGGCATGAGAAGTCTGTGATCAGAGTAAGTCACTTGTGGGTAATGCAGATGTTGNTCCAGCAGTGGCCTTGGTCTGCACACCAATTCTTGGTAGTAACTCTAAACATGGGCTGTTATCAGTGCCAGCAGCAGGCACTGTCTGTGAAAACATGCTGCTAACTTCAGAAAGTGCTGTTAGTTAGAAGTACTGAGCTGAAAAGTAAAATCACTGAACAGAATTAGTTCTGTTTTCACCAAAACCAGGACAGGAGAGTTGGCCACTTGTGGTGTGGCTGCTGCTACTCACATGCCTGCTTTTTTCTTACGTACTACCACAGTACCACACCAGGACTGCAGGCTTTCTGTGGAGAGAGGGAGGAGCATCCCAAAGGCCAAGCTGCTCTGCTGAACAGGAAGCAT
The DNA here is from genome assembly GCA_013399075.1 of Chloroceryle aenea. NCBI lineage: Eukaryota > Metazoa > Chordata > Aves > Coraciiformes > Cerylidae > Chloroceryle > Chloroceryle aenea. Next base: position 89,823 of record VWZY01013660.1, on the reverse strand, counting down.
CTGTTGCCTCAACATTTTTCCCTAGGGAATTAAAATCAGGTTGTTAAAGATGTGAACATGAGATCAGATAAGAGGAAGGAGTAAGAAAAGCAGTGCTTGGCTGATGGCATCTGTTTAGTCGCTTGGGGTCAGTTTCTGCACCAGGTACAAAGCACATAATGCTCCTGATCCTTCCATAAACTGTTTGTGATGATAGGTGAAGATATGATAAAAGTCCAGACAGTGAAATCTTTCTTAATCAGTTTTTATTTCCTGTGTAGAAAGTTGTTGCTCTTTACCATGCGTTACTTACTGTGCACTTAGACATGTAAGGCTTTGGGGATTTTTATCTAGATCCACATGAATTAGATGACATAGCTTGAAGAGTGTAATAAAATTATCAGAGTGCATGCATGCCTGCAATGACCAGAGTTTAATCACTAAATCTGATTTGTTTGGCAACTCGACCTTTTTAGAAATCTGTCTGTTGATGTAAGCTGACATTAGAGATACAAGCAAGGTAGAAGTTCACTTTCTTACAGTCCCAAGGCTCAGACTTCTTTATTGCTGCAATTCATGCTTTTCTGTGTGTAAGGAAAAAGCTGCATTCAGAGCAGATCTGGTGGTATAGCCTTTTCCTGTCAGAGTTGCCCTCTGTTCACAAAATTAAATCCTCTCATCGGTGGTTCAGGCACAGTGAAATATTCTTTCACTCTCTGCCAGACTCAGGGGTGCCAGGGAAGGTGTGAGCCCAGCCACTCTTCATAAATGCTGTGAATTGCAGAAGCTGACTAATTGTCTTCCACAGGAAGAACTTGATATACGACCAAAAGTGTCATCTCTGCTTGGCAAGTTGGTCAACTACACAAATCTTACCCAAGGTGTTAAGGAACATGAAGAAGCAGAAAGTACTGATGGCTCGAAGAAGAAAGTATCAAAAGTAAGTAAAAATTCTCTCCATGGCCAGCTGATGAATGGGATGATTCACTGTGATTTTTGGGGAGCTGGACTTTTTTCTGATTTCTGCTGACCTCTCTCAGGAGCTGTGACAGTGTTACAGGGAAATCACGTAGAACTCTGTAGGTAACCAAAGAGTTGGGGCAGATGCAGTGAAGCGCTGCGCACTGGTGCAGTTACATGCTCTTGGCATGGCTGTAGATAAGGAGGATGGGCTTTTAGTGGGGAATGAAACAACAAAACCAAACCCCCAGGTTTTTCTTAGTGCTGTTTTAGCTGCCCAGAGGTATGTGACACATTTCTACAAGCCTGGTAGGTATGATACAAGATGTGGTGGAGACAACACCCTTCTAGAGTGATGGGTGGAGGCCAGATTGGACGCCCTGAGGCAGCCCAAGTGTCATTCTGGTCTTTGGTCTTAGGCACTTAGGCAGCTGAATTCTGCCCCAAAGGATCTGCATTTGGATGGTTAGCCCATTTGGGCTGGCCTGGTAATAACTAGGTGGAAGGTGGGGTTTGATTGTTAGATTTTTATCATGAGGACCATGTTCTAACTGCTCTTCTTAGTGCGCTGGCAGTCAGGCAGGTGTTTCAGTTAGTGATAAACCCTCAAGTGGTAAAGGCTGCATTTTATGGCAGTTTCAGGCCTCTCAGTTTGCTTGCAAATTTTAACAAAAGAACTCTTTCCAAAAAGCTAAGATAGCACTTGAATTCTCCAGATCTCCAGACAGTACTGCCCTGTCATTTCAGAAAGAGATGGGAGTGATAATGTTGAAAACCAGCACGTTGTTCCCAAAGAGAATGCATGTTGCCCCGTGCTGAATGCCACATTCCAGCTCCCTTACTCTCCAGTTCCTTACTCTGCCCAGTCTCGTACTAAGTTGTTCAGCCAACGTGAAGCTTAAAATGGAATTTTATCTGAGACCGCACGCACTGAAGTGCTGTACCACTGTTGTTAATAGAACATCATTATGAGACGGAGCAAAGGCCGTCTGGGTGCTGTAACTGCCTTCTGGTACTATAAACTTACATTAAAAATGTAGTTTAAACATTGTAACTGTGAATTTCTTTTGTGTAGTACTTGGTGTTACACTAATTGCTGAGTCTGTCCAAAGATTTTACTTCTGCATTCCTAATATGAAATGTGAGCCGCACCCGTGTTTCATCGTGCTTTTGGTCAGGCATCAGCTGTTAGTATGGTGTTATTGCATAATCTAAACTGATTTTCAGCCTCTCCATATCAAAAGCAGATCAATTGTTACCTTAAGGAAGATAGATTGGAGGGGGATACAATGGGTGCAGCCCTTACTGCTTTAAGAAGTTCTGATCACTGTTGCTCTTCATTTCCTTACTAATCGCCTGAGCAGAATACTGGGGTGAGATGCAGTCTAATTTGAAAGTGAGTCACTTAAGACCCTGTAGGAAAAAATGTTGGGAGAATTTGGTGATGGGTCTGAAGTTAAAGGTGGTTAAAGCAAATACAGTATAGCTTCAAAAGGTAAAAACGGGGTAAATAACAGGAAACAGAGAAGTTGTTTTAAATCCCGGGTAGACTAATATTTAAGGTTTGCTGTTAGGATTTCTACACCTAGGTATGACTTATGTAAACACTTGTGTATTTTCAGGCTCTTTACTGCTGTAAAAAAAACCGCTGTGCTCCTGTGGTAAAATAGAGTTTGGGCTTAATGCTCGGGTTGTCCTGCGTTATGCTTTCCCATGTGCCAAAAATGTGTGTTTGCAGACTTGTCAGGCGTTTTTTGTGCAATGGGTTGGGTAGCTGTTCCAAAAGTGACAATATCCTCCTGTGTTAATAACTTAGTATTTTCTGTGTAAACAGTGCAGTTTCCCTAAGTGACTCTTTGCCCAGTATGCCTGTCTCTGGGATAAATTACATCAGGTGCCATATAATAACTGGAGATTGATTTTCTTCTCCCTCTCTTGCCATAAGTAATATGAAATTCTAAGCATCTTGTACAGTATATAAAGGTTGAATATTAACTTGCCTGATAATTATTACCATTAAACCCAGGAAATCTGCAAGCGGTAACTGTACAATGCTGCAGATTTAAGGTGTCCGGAAGCTGTGCAAATGGGATTCTTCTACATAACTATTTTAATCATCTTTGAAATGTAAATCAGTGCACTGCTGTTACCTTACCTTTCCTGTTTGAACATTAGTACAGAAGCATGAACATCCACCCTGGTGTGATATGATAGCAGGTTCTGGTTTTAAGTGCCAGCATTGTACGCTGACTGTTGCTGAATGCCGTACTGGGTATGCTCACCAAATACCCAGCCAGTGTGGCAAAAGGCAAGCTGCCTGTCCTGATGTCACTTACTGGAACTGACAGCATATAGACGAGAACTGGAGCATGGGTCTAAATCTGGTATTCAAAAATGGAGTGAAGAAAGCAGGCTTTTCAGCAAGGGAGTATGTAATTCTCTATCAGAGCAGGTAAGACGGGTCTCTCAGTGAATACCTTTTTGTGACCTAGCACACCGCTGCCTCCTGAACCATAGTCATTCAAACAGAAAATTACAACCAACTGAAAAAGAAAGCACAAGATACACAAGAATACAAGATACAAAAGAACACAAGATACCTATTAAAAACACAGACAGAAGGAAAAAAAAAAAGAAAGGAGACAAGGCAGATGTGTGCATGTGAAATGCCCAAATCTCTGAAAGGCATTATCAGAAAAATGAGATCTCTCTTCCCGAGCTGAAATTTAAAGAACTAGAGAATTATGTGGTTTAGCTTCTGGAGATCACTGTTGTCACTACCCGCTTTCTGTAATGACAAGACCAAAAGAGACCTGAATGTTTCCACAAGCTCTGGAAAATACATTATGTGACTATTCCCCTTCTAATCTCTTGGAATAATTGCTGCAGTGTTTGTGGAAATGAGAATCAGGATAATTTCAGTGCAAACCAGCATTCCTATTAAATATTTTTCAGAGTAGCATTCTGTGTTGGATACACACCAGGTAAAATTGACACTATTCCATGCAATAGGAAAGAAATTGGGTTGCTTTATATCTTTTTCTAGATGCAGTCTTCTACTAAAGCACTTAGTAGATGCAGTACTATAAAAATATACCCTTCTCATGATGGAAAAGATTAACTGTTTTAGTTGATGTATCTTTAATAATGCAGTTCATTTCTGTGCTGCTGACCGTCCTTGTGCTACAGAGCAACCGCAAGAGCTGTCGTTGCCAATCAGTGTCCCTGAGCCCTGCAGCCAAGTGCTTTGATAACCCATTATGCTGGCACAATGGAAAGAGTGTCCTTCAGACTCAGATCAATATTTGTATCAATTATGTGTCTGCAGCTGATTAGAGTGAACAGAAACATCATCTGCATCACTGAAATTGAGACTCTTTTAGAGAGTTTTCTGTCTCTTCTTGGTTGATCTGACGCAGCATCCTTCAAAATGTTTTTGTGATTTATTTCCTTTAGGCAGCATGGGCTGTTTAACTGTTTTCACTTGGTAGCTGTTGAGACTGAACATAACCCCCTTCCTACTGCAGGTTGCATTCTGCTGAGACTTCAGCACTGGTTTAGTATCCTCAGCATTGTATCTAGTGACTATAAGATGCTATAAAAACCAGTGAAGTCACTGCAGATTACTGGTGTTAAATACTGCTGTGAACAAGCTGCTTCAAGATGTATTTGTGGATCATTCTTTTATACCAGTACTTTTTATTGCACAGGGTAAGAAAAGTCAGAGGAACCTCTTACGCCTGAAGTACATTTAGTAATCTCATGGCTTGGGTTTTACCTGTGGACAGACACTTAGACATTTCCTAGGCTGCTCTGCTCTGCAGTAGTCTCATAACTATATGGCTAATGCATCATTTCTTCTCCTCTGTGGCTAAAGTTAGTGGTAACTTGATATAAGTAAGAGGGCACTTAAGGGGAAGGGGGAGAAGATGATGAACAGAAGAGCAAAGCTGCAGGGACCACTGAGAGCTGAAGAGCTGAGCAAAGGTGAATTTTTATGCAAAGGAAGGCGATGCTGGGAAATGTATAAGGGGCAGGTTTAAAACTCAACCTGCTTTGATAGTGCTTGGAGAGCTGTCGTATAGAATATGTATCTGTGCTCCACTTGCTTCTCCTGCATAGCAGCAAAAGATTGAGCTTCTTTCCTTCTCCTAGATACCAGTTGAAAAAATCCACACATCTGATAAATTCACTTGATTCTGGCTGCTGGGTTCAGAGATGTGAGGGGTGTGAGTGATGGATGAATAGTCTGATGGATTATAAAGTTATGTAGAATGTGTTGTTAAGAGAGGCAGAGAGAATATTAATGTGACAATATGAAGCACTTTTGGAGGGCAACATGCTAAACAATCCTAACCTTACCTGATCAGGATACTTACGCACAAGTGTCATTTCTTGTAGTATCAGAAAGCAACAGTTCCTTTTGTCCTCATGCATTATCCTGACAGAGCTGATCAGTTTACTTCTATAGGATGGGGATTTTTTGAGCAAATGGCACATGACATTCATTTCAGGGAGTTCGTTTGTTTGTTTGTTGTTTGGTTGGTTGGTTTTGTTCTGTGGGTTTTTGTAC
>VWZY01013660.1:49733-84263 GCA_013399075.1 Chloroceryle aenea | reverse complement strand
AAGAGCAAAGCTGCAGGGACCACTGAGAGCTGAAGAGCTGAGCAAAGGTGAATTTTTATGCAAAGGAAGGCGATGCTGGGAAATGTATAAGGGGCAGGTTTAAAACTCAACCTGCTTTGATAGTGCTTGGAGAGCTGTCGTATAGAATATGTATCTGTGCTCCACTTGCTTCTCCTGCATAGCAGCAAAAGATTGAGCTTCTTTCCTTCTCCTAGATACCAGTTGAAAAAATCCACACATCTGATAAATTCACTTGATTCTGGCTGCTGGGTTCAGAGATGTGAGTGGTGTGAGTGATGGATGAATAGTCTGATGGATTATAAAGTTATGTAGAATGTGTTGTTAAGAGAGGCAGAGAGAATATTAATGTGACAATATGAAGCACTTTCGGAGGGCAAAAATCTACCCTGGCAATGATATGTTCTTCTTTCTGGGTGAATGTTTATGCAGTTGAAGACACAATGTGAAATGGTGCTTAAATCAAAGCTATCTAAACCTTGCTTTCCTGAGGAAAGAGGTACACTCAACAGGACTTGGAGAAGATCCTTCTCTGCTGTAGCATTGGAACAATGTGCTAACCAATCCTAACCTTACCCTGATCAGGATACTTACGCACAAGTGTCATTTCTTGTAGTATCAGAAAGCAACAGTTCCTTTTGTCCTCGTGCATTATCCTGACAGAGCTGATCAGTTTACTTCTATAGGATGGGGATTTTTTGAGCGAATGGCACATGACATTCATTTCAGGGAGTTCGTTTGTTTGTTTGTTGTTTGGTTGGTTGGTTTTGTTCTGTGGGTTTTTGTACTATGCCATTGAAACAGCTGAGAGACAGCTCTCTGGCTCCACACTGGTAGGTCTTGTAGGGTAAGTCTGTTGCAACCATCAGCACGTAGTTCTGTTGCCCACTTCAGGAGGTTCACCCAAGTTGGAGATGTGTTGGGAAAGTCTGGTTGGTCTCATTTAGCCTTAGTCACACAAGATATTCAAAGCTGACTTAAAAAAATGCAGATGGCAATTCCTGACATTTCTCACAGAGGTCATCCATGTTCATAGGCAGAGTTTTCCTCCATCTCTGGCAGGGCAGAGTCTCGATGCAGAGGAGGAAATTCTGATTTGTAACTTGTAATTGGACGTGGAAGCACTACATTCCTAGGTTGCTTGTTTTGACTTGGTGCTATTATAACACTTTGATTTTTCTAGGATTTTACTTTGTGTAATAAAAATTTACTCTCAGCTAACCTTAGGTAATTTAACTTCTCAGTGAAGACAAGGCAAGAAAGTTTTTGACAGCCATTTATCGCTTTAAGAGCAATATGCTTGTCCTACGTACTATTGCTTTTGATGGATGACAGATTTGTCTGTAAGGGTGCACATGACTGATTTATTTTTGCATTAAGTTAATGTTAAGTGGACTGAAATTTCAGCAAGTGTTGTCATTGTCCTTTATCCTTCTCATTTAAATGACTGTTCATGAGTTTTTAAATGCAGTCTATCTGTAATATGTTTTGGAATTCAGGTTTATTTATAGAAGTATGAAAAGGAATGAGCCTTTGTGAAGTTACCCTTTCTATCCCCCCTGTGTTCTAGCATTCTGTATGGTTTAAAATGCAGAATAAAACCTCAGAAAGCAGAACCAATGAAAAGTCTTGGCAGGAAACTGCAGAGTTTTGGGGCCCTGAAACGCTGCTTGGTGCCAGGTGTGCCAGTGGAGGGAACAGTTGTATCTCTTGAAATAAACACTTACCAGTGGTGTTTGATGTCATTGTTTTAGATCTGACAATCCTCTGACAATAACCGTTTGGGCAAAGGAGAATTCTACAGGATACTTTGTCAAATGGCAGTCAAGTGCAGTTCCCGTGAAGTCACAGAACTAACTTGTATTTTCTCAGTCACTGTCAAAAGTAATTGCTAACGTTAAACGTTAGTTTTAAGCAGAATGTATAAAATGGAAGCAAATACATTCTATATGGCTCCAGATAGCTTCCAGATCTTTCCTAGTTGCAACATCACAAAGCGTGTTTTCTGTGAAGCTCATCTGTAAACTCTGGCGAGTGCAGTGGGATCGATCTTACCTGGGCTCTGCGGCACTCAACAGATTTCATGGTTGAAACTCTGTGGTTCTGCAATAAGACAAATACATGTGCCTTCTGCTGTCAGTAGTGGATGTTAAATGCTGAGTATAGTTGTTTCAAATGTGAAGATGTGATAGGGTCAGAATTTTGTTCAGAAATTTGTGGGTCTGGTGTTAGGAGTCTGCTTTGTGTTTTGTGGAAGTCCAGCGCAGTAGTGTTTGTTTCTCTTCCTTATGTTTCCGGGATTTCTACCATTTGAAAAACTAAAGTTATGGGAGCCTTAGCTGTCTGTGCTTTGAATAATTTCACTTAATCAATGTCAATGAACTTTTTTTTGTTTTCCAGTCACCCAGCATGGGCACCTTGATGGGGGTGTATTTACCTTGCATGCAGAATATCTTCGGGGTTATTCTCTTCCTTCGTCTGACTTGGATGGTGGGAATGGCTGGAGTTCTTCAGTCCTTCCTGATTGTATTACTTTGCTGCTGTTGTGTAAGTATCTAAGTAAGATAATGCATGTGACAAGCTCTCTGAAACTATTGAGAACCTAGGAGAGGCTGCGTTGTAGATGCTTAGGTAAAGAAAAACCAGAGTTGTGCCAGACACTTCTGCTATGTATGTTGCCATGTGATTTAAATTTTTTCTTTTCTTTTTAAAGTTTAGGTTGGGTGGGTTGGTTGGTTTGTTTTCTGGTATTTCTAAACTGTGAAGCTGTATCTAGTGTAGATACAGTCTGAAAACTGGTGTTTGTTCAGCAAACAGCTGTTTGCTGTGCCCGTCCCAGGTCATGGCTGCCTGCTTTGCTGGGCTAGCCTTTGCTGGAATTTCAGCTCTGCAGATGGAGAGACACCTGCATTCTTTTTATCTTGTTTTCTCTGCAGACACCCATTATTTGACCTGATATAGCAGTGCTCATCTCTCAAGCAGAAGTCTCAGTAGCTTAATCATCAAATTCCTGCTACCTTTTTTGTCTTTCGGATAATGACCTGTGAATGCAGAATAAATAGTACTGTATGCAGTGGCAGCTTTACTCTCTCAAGAACTAAGTTATGTTTTAAAAAATATTGTTGACACAATTGCTTCCTTCTTTTTTTCCCCCAGACTATGCTGACAACCATATCAATGAGTGCAATTGCCACAAATGGTGTTGTTCCAGGTGAGTGTAGTTAGCAAGCTTCTCACTTCTGTTTTTTGTTGTCCTTGTGCTTTCAGTTTTAGTTTGGTTTTTTTTTTTGTTATACTGGGTGGGGGGGTTATGGTGTGGTTTTTTGGTTATGTTTTTTCTGGGATTGTTTTTAGTTGCTGTAAGCTGTTAATATGCTTTTTATACCAAAAAGAGCAGATACAGTGTAAAATTCTGTTGTATTCTTGTTGTGAATATTTTACAATTCATATCAATAAATGATAATTTTACTCTCATTTTCTTGTTCCATAGCTGGTGGCTCTTATTTCATGATCTCCAGGTCATTAGGTCCTGAGTTTGGTGGAGCTGTAGGGCTCTGCTTTTATTTGGGAACAACATTTGCAGGAGCAATGTATATCCTTGGTGCCATTGAGATTTTGCTGGTGAGTAGTACTGGAGTAGTCCAGCTTTTAAGACAAATAGCATATAGAAAATCTCCCAGCTTTCTCACCCTATCCTTGTATACATATTTGTCTGTAGTTTCTCAGTGCCCAGTTCTGTACCAGTAGGGCTTCCCTTTGGAAGCCAGACACTCTGGGTATCCAGAATGGAAACTCTTCTGAAAACAGAGAGGAAAGTGTAATTTAATTGAAGACACATTCATCACTGATGAAGCTGGCTCAGTTGTGCTACTGCAGTAGAATGTTGGCTGTTACCCCTTGACTTTTCCTATAAACTGAGGATTCCTGGTGAACAGCATGTTACAATCTGGAAAGTGATTGAAATTTCCCGTGTAGAACACTGCTGTAGAACACCACAGCAATAGAGATGGAGTTCTGCTCCTGTGTTCCTTCAGCTTGCTTTTTTTCTTGTTTCAGACATATATTGTGCCACAAGCAGCAATTTTTCATCCATCTGGTGCCCATGATGCATCCAGTGCGATGCTAAACAACATGAGGGTGTATGGAACTGTATTCCTCATCCTAATGGCAGTGGTGGTCTTTGTAGGTGTGAAATACGTTAACAAGTTTGCTTCCCTCTTCTTGGCCTGCGTAGTAATATCCATACTGTCCATTTACGCTGGAGCGATCAAGTCCATCTTTGATCCACCGGAATTTCCGTGAGTACTATTTCTGGATGGGGTATAGCTTTGCCAATAGCTCTGGAAGGTGGGGTTCAGTGGAAATTACCTAAAACTTATGCCTAACACATTGTCACAGCTACTTCTTACATGAAGTACTTGAGATTTATTTTTTTTCTGTATATGGTGACAATGTTAATATCCTGCAAGCAGAGCTCATGGAATAGAAGTTCCTTAGGCTAAAATGAGTGCATTATTACATTTGTTAACCAGTTTGTGGCAGGTGTGCCGACTGATGGGTGCTGATGCTTCTCTGCCTCCTGTGAAGACAATTCAGTATCTTAGCCTGTGGCTGCCGAGTGAAATTTTAGCAAGAATTTTGCCGGGTTGTTCATGGCAGTTAGTAGGAAGCAGTTTGGCAGGTCCATTTTCCCCAGGCCAGTCAGGTGTGATGTGCTGCCTTTGTGGTTGGAAACTGGTGGTGTGATGCAGCTGCTCACTGAGAAATAGGGCATCTCTTTGGAATGTAGGAGGTGTGATGGTGGTGCCATGCTGAGGCTCCAGCAAAACTTCCTCTCGGTCTGAAAACAGCTTAGTCTGCCCTATGTGTAGCTCTGCTCTGAACACAGCACGTGTTCCTTGGCGTGTTGGCAGCTAAACATTCAATACGGTCTCTTAAACGCGGAGCTAGAGCAGCAGTGATGGGGATACACGTCTCTCACCAGAAATGCAAATGCTATTTCCTGATACTACTGACAGAGGGTGAATGAAATGGAAATAGAGGAGTTGGATCTGCATAAGTATTCACACCCTAAAACGTTGTGACCATAACTAAGGACTTGAAACGCTCAAGTGCTCCCTTTAGGTATTTAGGGCCCAATGATTATAATGTTTTACAACAGTGGCAGGCTTACAGCAGTAAAAATAAAACACTGTCTCTACCTCTCCCACATTATCTTTTGGATTGTTCTTGAACATTCTCCCCATCTTTCCTCCTTGTGCTGTATTCCTTTTTCTTTTGCTGAAGTAACTAGATACAGTATTTATTTTTAATTCTGGAGGGGAAGGCTTCTCTAAAGTTAGAGCTCACAGGACTGCAAACCCAACAAAAACGGCCCTGTCTCCTCAGTTTCCCTGGATTGACAGGAGCTGTGAAACAACAGAACTTAAGAAAATGGAAGAAACTTTTTTTTTTCCTATGAGTCTCTTCTGGCACTGGGAGAAGAAGCTGAAAGAACTTTTAGTGGCAGCAAACTGTTATATCAGCATGTCTTGTGGAGCAGTCTTTGGAGAAGTGGATTAAAGTTTTCAGTGCTGGAATAAACTGTATTTGTGGTTAGGTGAAACACAACAGGCACTGGAGGAGTTTAGTAATTATGCACAGTCTCTTCTGACAAGAAGGACCTTTGCTTATTGTGATTGAAATCTGTGTTCCTGATTCTGAAGCTAAGATGTCAGGGGTCATCTGAGTACTAATATCCAAAACCTGGGATAATGCAATTGCAAATATCCGTAGACATTCTAAATATCTAGTAATTGGAATGTTAGTAATCTTCAGATCTCTTCCACTTCAGTAGTTCTGTGTAACTGAAGGAAAAAAAAAAAAGGGCCTAACTTTTCCCTGTGATTGTTTAAGGCAAATGAACCAAATTCGATAAATCACACTGATGGCAGCTTTTTATACCTCTCCCAGACTTGTTGGAAAAATAGCATTATACTTCTGACCCTTAAAGGAAACAGTCTTTGTCCTGCTACCACCATCTCTTTGAGGATGAGAAACTCTATAGCAGACTAGAGTGACTTGAAGCCTCCATAATATGAAAGCAGAATTATGGGGAAGGGCACATTTTGCTTTCCCAGTGCCAGTTAGTAACACCAGTGTTCACGTTTCACTTCCAGGATTTGTATGTTGGGCAACAGGACTTTGTCAAGAGATCAATTTGATGTTTGTGCCAAAACCATAGTTAAGGATAACATTACTGTGGCCTCTAAGCTTTGGGAGCTCTTCTGCCACAGTACAAACTTAACCACCGAGCACTGTGATGAGTATTTCCTAATGAACAATGTCTCTGAGATAGCAGGAATTCCAGGAGCTGCTAGTGGCATTTTAAAAGGTATGTTAGAATATTTTTATTTCTCTTTGAGAGGAGTCACGCTGAGCAGATGAAATGGGTTGATCTGTTCCCTGATGGTTAAGAAAGAGGGACTGAATAAATGGAATTGCAGTGAAGAAAATTATCTTCAATAAAGAAAACCAAGTCAATCTACCAAGAGTAGGTGGCACTTTTGTCCTTGTCTGCTGTCAAACTTGTTAAGTGTGCCTTGTCCGTCTCATAATTTCAGCAGAAAATCGGCTGTAATAATGAGCTGTACTAACAGGATCTTAACAGATTAAAATCTTAATCTTAACAGATTATGTCTTGAAAGATAAGAGTAATTGTATGAATATAGTGTACCTCCTTATTTGCCCGCACCCGAATATTACATCATTGAAAAGTGTCCATCACTGAAATGAGATCAGCTGCTTTGTGCAGGTGCAGAGTGCCCAAGGTTTCTGTTTTCCCAGAAACGAGTAGTTTACTTTCTAAAATAGTTGACTAGTGAAATTTCAAATGCCACCTATATAGTTCTGTCATCTTCCACTGTCTAAAGTATACATCTGTTTGTATCTAGAAAGCTGGTCAGTGTTGCTGCTCTGGATTCTCTGAGCTACTGTGTGTGGGTATGGTGGCTCCTTAAAAATATTCAGTGTATTTCCTGGGGTTCAAATAGGTGTGAGGTTTAATAGTACTAAAGGTAACATTCTTCTAGGGGTAAAGGGTGAATATATTTCTGTAGGCTATTAATATATATTGGTTTTGTTACAGATTCCCTTGAAAGTGTGCGATATAGATTTTCTTTCATGTAACTTATATGTGTCTTAATTTGTGTTAATCACTGAATTGCATTTGTAATCTTCAGCTGTAGACCCATTAGAATAACAAGTTTGAACTGAAACATGCTTTTATTTTCTGTGTTGTGGCAATAACATTGAAGACAACTTATGGAGCAATTATTTGGAGAAAGGAGAGATACTGGAGAAAGCACATCACCCATCTGTGGATGTAGCAGGCCAGAAGAACAACCTTCATCTGTACGTGCTTTCAGATATAGCTACTTCATTCATGGTGCTGGTTGGCATCTTCTTCCCTTCGGTGACCGGTGAGAATACTGGGATGAGGAGCACCTTGGGTCTCTGAGCTTTCTTCTCACCCGGGGTCTTGACATCCAGTATGTATTTTCAGGTATCATGGCTGGCTCAAACAGGTCGGGGGACCTCAAAGATGCACAGAAATCCATTCCTGTTGGAACAATTCTTGCTATTGTCACCACTTCACTAGTCTGTATCCTTTTAAAATCAGTGGAGTCGTGGCGTGTTGTGATTCAGGTGAATGGCTGGGTGTCTGCTTTGTGGAACTGCTTTGACGTAGCACAATTGTCAGTGTGTGACTGGTCAGTAGTAAACACACAGTCAGTCCTTGAGCTGAAAGCATGAAAATCATCCTGTTTGCCATCCCTTTTTTTGTGCTGGGTTTGTTTTGTGCTTTTGCATTTCCCCTGCTTTCCTTTGCTGTGCAGTGGTCTGTAGCTTTTCAGGCTGGTGGAATACAGGTATATATTTTTTTAGGATGCATGAATTATTAAGATAAGGGAAGGCTTTAAATAGAGATCAATAATTTCAGTTAATTACCAAAAAAAACCCCAAAAAAACAAACAAAAACACAAACAAAAACACAAACAAAAAAAAACCACAAACAAACAAAAACCCAACAACAAACAACAAACTAAACCAAAAACCTTTTAGTTTGAGTGACGTCAAGGAGAGCAGGCTGTCTTTAACATTTTAGATGGAGATACCCTGGAGTCAGAAACCAGACTGGATGCTCCCCAGGTGTGTTTTCTGTCAAGGGACTGGGTGCAGAAGGTTATGTGTGGAGCCAGCTGCTCACTGGTACCAGTGAATTTATGTGTTTATTTTGAAGTCAGTAAACAAAATCGTCTTACGTCAACTTGTAGGACATACATACTTTAGTGTTTTTCTCCCTGGTTTATAACACATTGGTCTGACTCAACGCTATTCTTAGCCACATCCCCAGCGAGGTGGGGAAGTGTTACACACACTGTGCGCAGTAGTGAGCTTTACATAGCTGTGAATGACTCCTCATTTCCTGCTTCCACTGAGACTGGAGCACTACACTTGCAGAACAGGAGGTGTTCCTCACCAGATTTCTAGGTGTGTGTGTGTGTGAGTGTGTGTGTGGAGGAACAGCCTCTGTCTGGGCTGAAGTTGCTGGGTTTTGTATGGGTTAAACTCTTCAGGTCTAAGGACTGTGGGAGCTTTGCCTTAGAAAGGCTGTCTTAATCTCTTATCTCCTGCAAGAGAAGAGATGAAGCCAAGGTCTTTCAGCTTCATATAAACAAGGACTTAAAAACTTCTTTATAAGAGCTTTTTGAATAAATCTCACCTGAAGGTCAGCTGGCTGAGATTGTGACTTCCCTGGAAATTTTGCTGGTTTGAACTTCTTTTTTTTTTTTTAACCAAAATTTGCCAAGCTGTAAATCAAGGTCCCAGGTTGTTTGTCCCAGCTTCTTAGTGCATCCTTTTCCAGGTGTGACTTTATGAACGGACCCTGGATCAAGAAGCCTGCATATCCTATGAATGTAATAGTAAAAGAGGACACAGGTGTAACCCCCAGCTCTGGTGGTAGAATGTCTGCAGCTCAGAACTAATGTCATGGTGGGTAACTTCATACGCAGATATCCACACGCCACCCAGTGGAAGGCTCACACCATAATTTTTAGGAGCAATGATCTTTCCCTTTTCATTGCTTTCTGTATTTTACAGTGGCGTTTCAGGTGTAGAGTTTAGGTTTTAACCATTTATGTAAACTTAAATCACAAGAGCAAAAAACTTTATTGGAATGCCAGATCCCAAAACCCTGACGTGGTGTGTACTCCCAGTGCAGAAGTGGTACAGTTTAATAACAAGCCCAGTACTCGGAGACTTACCAAGGAAGTGAATGCCATCAAAGACCACAGAATGAGAGAGTGCTGTGTTCACAATATCTTCAGATGCAAGAGAGAAAAAGAAGATATTTTTATACCAATTCCTGTTCCATACCAGCAGCTGGAATTGACATTTACATATAAAATTATTTCCTTTGGAAGTCATCTCATTTACTGTAACATTTAAAACTGTATCTCCTTTTTTATTTTAATTGACACTTAGAATAACTCTTGTAACTCTCCCTGGAATGCTGAAGGTTTATAGAACTAATGGGACATGAATTTGCTTGCCAGCTTTACACTGTGCTTATGGCGATGCCGCAGTGTGAGTGTCGTAGGACAGAGGCACCTGTTGAAATCCCCGCAAAACTTTCCATGGTGGTCTGCATCTGCAGTGTCTAAATAAACCTGGTTTCCTTAGCATACTCTCTACTCAAGACTTCAGTTGTGTATTATTATTTGGAGCCTGCATAGAAGGTGTAGTCCTGAGAGACAAGTAAGTTTTACAGCTTTAATTCTCACTTTTCTTCTTTGCAAGGGAGGTGTGTACTTTCTCCTTGCCTCCCTGGTTTTTGTCTTTTACTTCTGAGTGCCTTCCGAACTGTATTTGTATGTAAATTGTAAACAGTGCTTTGGGAATCTTCTTGTATTTGATTTTACGTTTTCTGGCGTGGCTCCCTCGGATTTTTCTATCCCATGTCTTAACTCCTCCAACCCTCCTAGATCTGTGTTCTTTTGTATCAACACACCCTTTTCAGTGTCTAGGGGTACTTGTTCGAAGATCCCTAACAGTAAGCTATAGTAAACTATAGATTTCTACTTTTTTTTTCTCTCTCAAGAGAAGCAAGATACAAAACAACAAAAAAGTCTTGCCTCTTCTTTCTTTCTTTTTTTTTTTATGGCTCCTAAGTCAATAACCACTATAATGTACATTCCCTGACCTATGCCAAAGAAAAATTGTTAAAAGGCAGGCAGATAGCAGACATCTGTGTCTTGTGTACGTCCCATGCTCACTGTGGTGTTCCTAGGAAGAAATATTTTCTCGTAGCATTTCTTAATTTTCTTCCACAGCAGCCCAGTCAGGCACCCATAACTGGACAAAGTGGTGTTTGTTTCTCTCTGCCCTTAGATTATTAGTCATGAGGTGTTTCTGTCTGTGAACCCAGTAAGAGTGTTCCCTGAACTGGAGTCTCACTGTTGCTCTCTGCAGGTACGGCGACGCCGTGAACAAGAACTTAGTGGTGGGCACCCTTTCATGGCCCTCGCCGTGGGTCATTGTGATCGGATCCTTCTTCTCCACCTGTGGAGCGGGTCTGCAGAGCCTTACCGGAGCCCCGCGCCTGCTGCAGGCGATAGCAAAGGACAACATCATTCCTTTCCTCTGGGTTCGTAGATGTGAAAAACAAACCAACCAACCAGCCTCCCCCCAGAGGCATTCCCTAGATCCTAACCAACCAGCTATTTGACTTTATGCTCTTGGAAATCAGATTTATTTTTCCTAGTTTGCCCAGCAGTGAAGTGAAGGTCAATATTTTTTTTTATTATTTTAATGCTTTGTTTGCTTTGTTTTCTTAAAAACTAGGGATACATTTGAAGGATTTTGAATAGACGTATGTGGTAATTTGATAAAGAGGTGTAACATCTAGTTCAGTGAAGCAGAGAAAACCATTAAAATAATTTGACTCCTTGCTCTAGGGGAAAAAAAACCATGTGGGACAATTACTATTGTTCTTTAAAATGTAATGATTTTTTTTTCCCTCATTATAACCTCATGCAGTATTTGGAAGATTTGCTTAATGTTTGTGTTTCTGCAGGTTTTTGGTCATGGAAAAGCCAACGGTGAGCCCACCTGGGCTCTTCTGTTAACAGCATTAATTGCTGAGCTGGGAATCCTCATCGCTTCACTTGACATGGTGGCTCCAATTCTCTCAATGTAAGAAACAGGCTGGGGGGGGCAAGCACAGTGCTCTTTTGAATTTTGATTATTTGATTGGCTTTCAGAACCACATCTTAAAGCAGTAAAACAAATTACTGGAGCCTTGAGTTCCACTTGTATTATTTCTGTGAATTCTCTGACTTTGTGCTCTGTGAAAATACATTTATTTGTTTCTGCTCTGGATGTTTGTTCTGTGAATAAATATGTTTCTAATATAAATGAGCTGTTACTTTTCTTTTGGAAAACATTTTTATCACAGGACAAAGGTACTGTTGATGTTGTGGATAGATCTGACTCGATCCAATTAAAAAAGCATTCCAGCTACTTCATACTGATAGCCCAGGCTAACAAAAATGAGAGGAGTAGTCACACGGGACAGAGCAGCTGTATTTTGACTGTAAATCATTTGTGTGGTTATAGTTAAGTGTGAGAATCTATAAATGTGTGCACCTAAAAGGTTTTGTGACGTTTTTCCCCTGCAGGTTTTTCTTGATGTGTTACCTCTTCGTTAATCTAGCGTGTGCAGTGCAAACACTTCTTCGAACTCCCAACTGGCGGCCCCGATTTAAATACTATCACTGGTAAGCAGGCGGCCAGCACGCTCAACACCTAGGTGGTCATCTACAGCAGAGGGATGGGGTTGGAACCAGCCTCTCTGAGGGTTGTGGGCACGTTTTGTTTCTCTGGATGCCAGTTCTAAACCAGAGTACATCGATATAATATTCATAGTGGACTAGACCCAGGTATTGAATGGCATGAGGGTTTTATTCCAACACCAGGGTACTAAAACTGCTGGGGACAGGGGAGATTCACTGGAAGCTTTACTTTCACTGCCAATTCAGAACAGGCAATTTAAAGAAAAAAGAGCAAGAGAACGATCAACTTGTTTTGAAGCTTTTATACCCTGCTACTCACTAATCTGTGCTTTTTGTTCTAGGGCCCTCTCATTTTTAGGCATGAGTATTTGCCTGGCACTGATGTTCATTTCATCTTGGTATTATGCTTTGGTAGCTATGCTTATTGCAGGCATGATTTACAAGTACATTGAATACCAAGGGTAAGTATTAAGTGGATGGAAAAGGGTAGGAGGGAGACTGGGTCTGGTTTTTGTGGACTATCTCTAGCCCTCATGTTTGGAGAAGACACTGTCCAGAGATAGGGCTGAGAGGGCTTCCTGTAGTTGTGATTTCTTTTTTTTTCCATTGTTTTTAATGTGTCGGTGCCAAACAAAAACCCTTGAGGTGCTTTGTTGTTAAGCCTCTAAAGGTGTTTGAAACTTGAGAGACACAGGAAGCAGAAACCCTGTCTGGGATCTATCCTTCTGCTGTCTGTCCCACAGAGTTATGTCAGGCGCAGAACAGTTGACGGCAGCCGTCCTGTTCCAGTTCATCTGGTGCAAAGGTCTGTCCGGAACTGTCCTCGAAAAACTGAATCTGCAGTTGGGCTGCCTGAGGTGGTTGTTATCTGATGGGGTCAGGCTGTAGTGTGGCTGTTTAACTGGATTTTAACAAATCGAGTATTGAAATGCCTGGTGTTTGTTTATGTTTGGGAAGCCTTCTCTGTCGTGGAGTGTTGATTATGAATTCAACACAGAATGGTGCTGCTGTGGGAAACATTTGACTGGAACCTTTGCATTTCTCTCATGCGATACGTGGTATCGCATACACAGATGAACCAAAGATACATAGCATACATCACATGTATATTTACCACATTAAATTAATTAGAAGGTAGTGATTTCTCTATAGCATGACTGTAAGTGTGCAATTAAAACACCCTGTGTTGGCTAAACTGTACGCTCTTCACAGCGCAGAGAAGGAATGGGGTGACGGTATCCGAGGCCTTTCCCTCAGCGCAGCAAGATACGCCTTACTCAGGCTGGAGGAGGGCCCTCCACACACGAAGAACTGGAGGTACTCGTTTCAGACTCGTTCAGTGCATAAAATGCACTGTTGTGATTATGTGCTTATAAAGAATTTAACTGGACTCCAAACAAGTTGCAGTACTTAAAAGAGCTGCCAAAACAATGCAGCACAAGAATTCCCTCAGAATCATAGAATGTTTTAGGCTGGAAGGGACCTCTAGAGGTCATCTGGTCCAACCTCCCTACACAAGTAGGGACATCTCTACCTAGGACAGGTTGCTCAGAGCCCCATCAAGCCAAATCCCTCAGTGCTTCAAATCTGCTTTGAACCAAGAGAAAATATTAATTAAATCCCCTCTGCTGTGTGAGACCCAGGGAGAATGTGCTGTTTCAGAGTTAACATTCAAGCACAAAGTGGTGAAATGGGCAGGATTTTTAGAATTGTTTTTGTTAAAGCCTTAGTAGAATGTACATTCCCTTTCTTATTTTCTTCAGACCTCAGTTGCTGGTGCTTCTGAAACTTGATGAAGATCTGCATGTAAAATACCCTAGACTGTTAACATTTGCATCCCAGCTGAAAGCTGGCAAAGGTTTGACTATCATAGGATCAGTGATCCAAGGGAATTTCCTGGAAACTTACGGAGAAGCCCAGGCTGCTGAACAGGTCAGTGTCTTGCACAAATTGCAAGAGTAAAGAGAGGTGAGTGGGCAGATAACTTAAAAGTTTCATAATCGTGCATGGGCGAAAGCGTGCCAGTAACGCTTCCGTGACGTGCAGGACTGGTGGAGTAGGATCCCAGCTGTTCAGTCCCGGGCCTGCGGTGCTCCGATCGGTGCTGTGATCAGTGCTCGCAGCTTGAACAGCCGTACTGCCTAAAACCATCCTCATGTATGAAAAATAATTACTGCGGAAGCTTCTGTGTGCTGATTAGTGGAGGGAAGAGGACTACTGAGTGTTCTGAACACACCAAGGAACGTTTCAGTAGCTGCCATTTGTTACAAACCTAGCAAACGTGCTGTGTCTCTTTCAGTACGGTGATAGATTTATTACAGAAGGCATTAAAACGATGGTCCTGAAAATTTGTTAATAAATCATTTCATCTTTCTCACTGTGTAACCATGACATCGCAGCCTTATTTGCATCTGTATAGTATCAGCACATCACTGCTTTCTTCCACTGAGGCTTTTTAAGCCTTTATAAATGGAAAACTTACTCGCCTATGTGTTAAGCAATTCTGTTTAGTTTTAAAACAAATAAAGGGTATGGTGTCCTTGAGGGGTGGGGGGCTGTGCTTGTATCCGTATACTGGATATAACAATACAGCACATTCCACGGAACTCGGAAACTGGAAATGCAATTGAAGTCCGTTAACCTGGCCTTTAAAAAGGGAAGTGTTTTAAGATTAGGAAATGGAAAGTGAGCTGGTAACACAGGTAGCAGTAACTTCTGCTATGAATAAGAGATTATAACATAAACCTGTACCTTAATCTGTTGAAATAGTTTGGGAGAGAGCTAGGAGTGTTCTAAACAAGTATTATATGCAGCCAGTGGGTATTTGCCATCTTGTTAGGAAAGCAGACGATCAGAACTCGGCTTTGAAATGTGGTTTAGCTGTGAACATGGACACCAAGAGTTCATGTTGTAATCACATTCTAGAGAAACACTTTTGGTGTTCCTTTTCGTTGTGAGGTTTCCCCTTGCCTGTCTTGCAGACTATTAAAAATATGATGGACATTGAGAAGGTGAAAGGATTTTGTCAAGTAGTTGTAGCCAATAAAGTTCGAGAAGGAATTGCCCACTTGATCCAGTCCTGTGGACTAGGTGGCATGAAACATAACACTGTGGTTTTGGGATGGCCGTATGGCTGGAGACAAAGTGAGGATCCAAGGTCATGGAAGACCTTTATAGGTGAGTTGTAAAGGTTGTGTGTGATCGCGCGTTGTGAACAGATGCGTTTATTATACGCGTGGTGTACACAGGGGATTTTAACAGAATCCTTGTTGAAATTGGGTTTGGGTTTTAGTCTTTAGCCTACTATTGACTGTGAAGTAGACCAGCTTTGTGAGAAATTATGTTTGAAATATCACTTCTTCTAGGTCAAAGATCTATGAAAGATCTTCAAAGATTAATCTAGCAGCTAAAACGAATCTGTCTAATGAATGCTTATCACTTATTACTTATCACAGTCAAATTAGAACATGGCAGATTCTTCCTCCTCATACTTAGCATTGAAGATTGCTGCTTTTATTTCAAACATCAAACAGGACTTGTGTTGCTGTAGGTCTGCTTTATCCTAGCTTTGACCTGTCAAGCCAAGCCTTGCTGTACATATTTTGCTGACATCTGTTCAGAGAGTAACTTTTGGTGTTTTGGTTTGGCTTTTTTTTATTTATTTAAATGACAGATCACTGTTACAGAGTTGGAGATAACAGTTTGTTCTTCCCCTTTCTGGCAGGTACTGTTCGCTGCACAACTGCAGCCCATCTGGCTCTGTTGGTTCCCAAAAATGTGTCTTTCTACCCCAGCAACCATGAGCGTTACAATGAAGGCAACATCGATGTGTGGTGGATCGTGCATGATGGAGGCATGTTGATGTTGCTTCCTTTTCTTCTCAAACAGCACAAGGTAAGGAGCTGGCCAAAGAATGTTTGTCACCCACCTTCTGCGTGTGTTTAAAGAAACAAGGTCCAGTTGCAAAGCCTTTAACTGATAAACGGGAGTGGTTATATTGATGAGTTTCTGTTTTGTAGAGCAAAACATTCTTGGCTCAAATACTGAGAGTTTACATTCCCTCACCAGGTTTGGAGAAAATGCAAAATGAGAATATTTACTGTAGCTCAGATGGATGATAACAGCATCCAGATGAAGAAGGACTTGGCTACTTTCCTCTATCAGCTCCGAATAGAGGCGGAGGTAGAAGTGGTGGAAATGGTAAGGGATTCGAGCCTGGGTTTCACTTTATGATGCAAATGGTGCTATTTGGTTATGACTTGACTGTAACCACAGTAATTTTTTTCTTATTTCTGCAGCACAATAGTGATATCTCAGCATACACGTATGAGAGAACTCTTATGATGGAGCAGAGATCTCAGATGCTGAGACAAATGAGGCTCACAAAAACAGAGAGGGAAAGGGAGGTATGTCATTTGTGGGTGATCGCTATGGGCTGCGGAGGTGGGTGGCACAAAGTGACTTCCTAGTAGTGTCTTATATAGCTGCTGCTTAAATTTTTAACTCCACTTCTAAAGATGTAAGGAAATACTTTTAGTGAGGCTTTTTTATTTCCCAAAAGTGCCCGTAGTCACTGAATAGCCTGACTGTACCTGCAAAACCAGGCTAGTAATTATTTGGTTCGGGGGAAATGATGGCAGTATATACACCGTAGCAATGATTAGTGTGTTCCCCTTTGCACTGTAAATGATACTTCATGACTTGAGGATCCAAGTCTCAACCCATTCTTGACCTTGTTTTTCCTTTATATGGGTTGTCCAGAGTCTGTCTCAGTTTAGAGTATATCCTGTTTTCCGACTGAAGATGTCTAGCTGGACTCTTAGGACATGTTGCTATGAAAGGTGCAGATGATTTTCTTTTTCTGCGTGTGTTTGTCCAACTTCTTTTTGTTGTCAATTCTGAGTCAGAGCTGTCCATTGTTTCAGACCCTGTAATGATGTGTGCTAGACTGTGTTTTTTTATTTTATAGACACAGGCCTTCTAGTCAAAATTTTGTGTAGTTCACACAGCAAAACTTTCAAGTCAGTTTGGTAAGTGAGATTATTGACTGCGGCAGATGCCTGGTGTCACAGCTGTCCCAAAGGCTAAACTGGCTGTGCAAGAGAAAATAAAGGATACAGTGCAACCAAAAAAAAATCTTTCATTGCTTAAACAGAACCAGAGAATGTAAAATAAAGTCTTTAAAGTTCTCCTTGTCGTTCCTGTGCCCTCCAGGCTCAGCTGGTAAAGGACAGACATTCAATAGCACGTCTGGAGAGTCTCTATTCAGATGAAGAAGATGAGGGGGACCCAGTTCCGGAGAACATCCAGATGACCTGGACAAAAGAGAAATGTGATGCTGAGAAGCGGAACCGAGGCAGTGCTGTGGGAAGCTTCAGAGATCTCATCACCATTAAGCCGTAATTCTTGTCTAAGTCAACAGATTGCACCTCCTAAAACTTCAGATGTGCTTTTATTTCCTTTTGTCTCCTGAATTCCGGGTTAGACTTGTGCAATAAAAATTGAGACCTGACTACTGAAAAAAAAGCAGCCTGAGAAATCGTTAACGAATGAAATGTGGCACATAGCCTCAGTACTGTACTTGGTATTCTAGACTGGAGCTGTTAATTTTTGTTACAACTTTCCTTCTGTCCCCCAAATACCTCAACAAAACACACAGTTTAAACCCAGACCAGTAATGTCACTGATCCAATCAGAGTTTTAAAAAAAGAAAAAAAAAGAAGACTGATAATTTCACCATCTGATGTGTAGTGCAGGTGTGTGGCACAGCATGGAGGAAGCTGTGGGGGTGGTGATGAGTGACTGTGGATAGAACATGCGTACCATAAAAATCCCTAGGACAGAATTGCTGTTGAAGGAGCACTGCCATGTCACGTAGCCACGTGCGTGCCTCTTGAATAGCTAGAAGTTAAGCTCTGCTTTGTCTAAAAATGTATGAATCTCTGGTGATCTCTCTGGTGTATTGCATCTTATGCAAGGAGTTCACTCAGTTTTGCATACTTGGCAAAGTTCCAGATTCTCTTCCTAAACAAATTGGTGAGAGATCAGTTTTAGGCTGAATCATACTGTAGAAATTCTGCTGGATTTGGTGTTAACTACCTGTACTTTTTCCTCTTCCATGCTTTCAGAGAGTGGGAAAACTTGTAAGTTTGTTATTTGACTTAGAAGTACATTAAGATGGTTGAGAGGAAAGAATTCATTTTCTCAACTAAAAGCAGGAAAGCTGTGTTACTGTGGAAGAAAAGAAAAGGAGTTGGAGTTCATCAGTCTTAGCAGTGTTTTTAAAGAGATCAGGATTAGGCACTTCAGCTACGTATCATAAATAGCATGTAACAAACCACAAAAGTTGTCCTGACAAGAGCTAAGTCAGGATAGAAGACAATTATAGGTCTTGAACCCAGTTTCCTAAGCAGAGTATGACACAAGAAGTGGGAAACGTTACTTATGTAGAGAAGCCATCTCCCACACCACTGCTATGATGTTATTTCTGGCAGTTTCTGGACACTGAACAAACCCTTTCTTAGAGCCTGCACCTTCAAATCACTGGGGAGATGCCAATTTACAATGTCACTTTAGAGACTACCAAAGCTAGAGTTTTCAGTTAATTTTCCAAAAGTCTACACTGCCAATAGCAGTTTCTTGTTTCTGGTGCCGGTCTCTTCCTCACTTTCTGTAGCTATAGTCTGGCCTCTGCGTTGTCCTTGGCTTTCTGAAGCTGGCATGGAGAAGACAGAATTAGAATGCTCTGAATTAGATAAGAACATGAAGTAACAGAGAGGTATTTCATAGTGGGTAAATTGTGCTGTTAGTGTCATAAACATTACTCTTACCATTGCATCTTCTGTTTTCTGGCTATATAAAATATTTCTTTGCAAACCTAAATATTTGGAAGAGTAGCAAGCTTACTGAAGACTTTACTCATAACATGTGGAACTGAATTAACAGAACTATAGATTCTTATTTGATTAGTTTCCACTAATACTTGCTTTAAATATATTAAAGTGAAGAAAAAAAAGTGAAGTGGAAAATCCTCAAGGCTACAGATCCATTGTCCCTTTGATAAGTCTCTATTTGTGTATTGTTCTTCCTTTTACATTACCAAAATAACAGTTGAGTTCCTGTTGGAAGGAAACATTCCCCGTCTCAAAATCCCCAAAGGATACGTTGCAGTTCTGTTCCTGCATGAATTGGTGTTATTTTGTGATAATATTTTCTGACTCATTAATCCTTTTACCTCTCTTAGCCTGGATTCTTAAGGAGCAGAGGCTTAGGAGATCATGGTGCATCTATTCCCCTCTCTCCCATAACTTTTGAACCAAGTGGCTACTCAAATTTGAAAGCATAAAGAGATTAAAAGAGACCAACTTTGTTTCTTGTGAATAACCCGAGAGGCTGATAAGGATCCATCAGAAAGACGGGTTACAATCCTCAGTGTGCACCAGCAGAGCCCCAGAACCGGGCACACCTCCAGACTGCCATCAGCCTACCAATCTAGGAAATTGGGCTTTCCCTGGAGGTGCCAGCTGCAGTTTAACACAAAGCCAAGTGTGCTGACAGGAACTGTGGACTGAGCACCAGTCTCCTACCTGGCTCTGATGGGTCTCTGAGAAAGTTTTCCCGTGCTGAGTCCAGAGAGGTGCGTGGTCTGCGCTGCCTCGGGAGCAAGGGGGTCTGGAGAGGACGGCCCCAAGGGAAGGCTGTGCAGTCACAAGTGTCCACGGTCAGAGAGCATGTCCCCTTGTGCAAATACATTTCAGTTTCTCTTGCAAGACTAAATAACTTTTATAAAATGCTTCTTGAAGAGCAATATAACTTTGTCAACTGGAGGTGTGACTCTGGGGACCTTAAAACTGGTGGACTAGTGGTATCTGAAGAACTCTGTGAAATCTCTCTTTATTTTCATCAGTAACTTTGAAACAATTTACTGGGTGTTGAGTTGACATGTAACAGGGTATTTAGAAGCCAGAAGATACACTTTTAAGGGCCTTTGTTTCTAACAGTCTGGATGTGTTTCTTCTACAGGAACCAGTCTAATGTCCGAAGAATGCACACAGCGGTGAAGCTAAATGAAGTTATTGTAAATAGATCCCATGATGCCAGACTTGTTCTCCTCAACATGCCTGGTCCTCCCAAGAATACTGATGGTGATGAAAACTGTATCCTTACAGGCAAGGCCTGGTGCACGTAGATGATCTTTCTTTAATTCATGGTCTTGAATTCATTTTGTTACAAACACTGTCACGCTGGACAAAGTGTCCACTGAGTGCAGGGTGCCAGCTTGCTGCTGTTGCATAGTAATTGCTTAAAGTAAAAGTTCCCACTGGTTGCTCTGGAAGCCTTGTAGGATTTAATTCAATCTTGTGTAAGGTCTTACTTGATTGTATTTATTTATTAAATGTAATTAATTTAATTCTCACTAGTGATTGCAGCAGGTGTTTAAGAAGGCATTCCCAGCAGCCAGTGCCGTGTCTGATCTCAAGGGAGCCCTGAAGGAGTGGATGTATCTCAGGCATAGCTCACAAATCAGAATTTGGGAGCTTAGGTCCAAGTCCAAAGCTTTGTACAAAAAACGTATGACAGAAGTCACAAATCACAGACCAAGTGATTGTTTTCCCTAAATCCCGGTGGTAGTAGTAGTGACAGCTGGTATGCTGACCCAAGGAAGGATAAAAACATTCCTCTTGGCATAAGGGGGTTTCTGCCACAGTTACTACAGCTCGGGAGAGACTGTAAGCTTGAGGTTCTGGGTGAGGATGCTTATTCCTCCACCCCTCCCTTCTCTAAAGAGGCTGAGCCACAGAGAATGAAAAACAGTATTTGTGGAGAGCGGCTGGGAGGGAGTGTGACTGTAACCTGGTGCCACCAGTATCACTGCTGGGCTCAGCTTTGGGCAGTGGCAAGTCCACTCTGGAGCCAGATGAAGCTGGCTCTGTATGGCATGGGGGCAGCCCCTGGTCTTGTCTCGGACGATGCCCCTGCAGCCTCCCTGCTATCAGAACCTTGCCACGTACGCCTAATACAGAGGCTGATCACTGTGTGGTCTGGTTTTGATGTTTATTTTTTGTCCTTGACTTTACTGCAACAGACATGGAGTTTCTCGAAGTCTTGACGGAAGGTCTGGAGAGAGTACTACTCGTTAGAGGTGGCGGCCGAGAAGTCATCACAATTTACTCCTGATTTAGTACAAGCTTCTAGCGCTGGTCTACATTTACCTTCTTGGCGATAACAGACATTCCAGTTTTAAATGGAGAAGAAAAAAAGGTTTTTTTGCCTAACTTTCTCCTCATCCAGTCCTATTCATCATCTTTCCATTTGCAACATACATATCTTTTGGGATTGCAGTATTGTTACACCATCCGATTAGCAACATAAATTAATTGTGAAGCTGTCACATTATTCAGTTCTGCTTCGGTCCTCCAGCGTTTGTGCATGTAGTTTAAACACTAAACCATTTTTAGTCAGCACTGCTATGTGCGGCATCTTTAGTAACTGTATGTAAAGTTAGGACATGAAAGCCAGTTACTGTAAAAAGATTTTAAAAGCTTTTTATATTAGGTTTGGGGGATAGAATTATGTTATATAGCAGCTAGTTTCTGCTGAAGTTCAGCTATAAAGCATTTTCTAAGAGCACACTAAATTGTAAGAGAGGACTGAAAAAGCTTTGCTTTTCTGGGCTTATTTCCAGAACTAAACTCTCAGTATTGGATAAGAATTTATACTTTTAATACATTTATTGATAGAGATTTAAATAAATTATGTTGATACAGTTGAAATTATGTATGTAGCTTGCTACAAACTGTGTTGCTTCTGAGACTTGAGGTTCTGTGAGGCCATATCCCTATTTATTTTTGTATTTATTTGTCAGAAATATTGGATACACAGATGCAGGCTGTTTAGGATAACAGAGATCTCACAGTAAGTTTGGAGTGATCAGTGGATTGAAGGACCAGTCCTGTGCAGTTCTTCCATGCTTTAAATTTCTTGCAGACTATCCATCAAAGTACATTGAGCATCTTGGAGTCCTGTGTGTAGAGCCAGGCGTTTTGCTGCACACACAGCGATGGGATTGCACGTGCACAAGTACAGGGGACCTGCTGCTTCTTTGTATGCTTTATGCCCTTAGTGGAAAAAGAAGAGAAGATGACCTGTATTAACCAATAAGCCTCTGAAGATTTTATCAAGCCCATTCAGTTGTACTTTATGTACAGAACATTCGTATTTTTTCAATAAAATGTTGCATACACTTTGAACCTATTCTCCGTTCCATGTGCTATGGTGAATTATGTAGGAAAGCATCCCATCTGTCCTTTGTCGTTTCCTCTGCCCTTTGGTCATAGGACAGACTCTGAGGTCTTTTCCAGCCTCGATGATGTTGTGGTTCTTGAGCAGCGCTGCTGTGATCTGACTTCAGCACTGGTGGATCCACTGTGTGAGGGGAAGGCAGCAGAGACGTGTCGGTGCTCGCCCAGATGGCACAACTACTGCATGGTGGAGGTGCCAGCTCCACCTTTAAAGCAGCCTGGTGCTGTGCCTAAGCGAGTCAAGGCTGCTGGCTCTGCAGCCCTACCCTATACAATAGCCTGGTAGAACTTCACACCTCTAGAACACACACAAACTGGTGCCCCCTCAAGCTTCCCCGCTGTTGGGGAAAGCAATAATCCCTTGTGACAGACACATGTAAGCTCACATCTACTAGGAGCGTGGGAAGAAAGGTGGGGATGGACACACTGGTCTAAGCCATGTGCTCTTGCTAGTTGGAATATTAGTACTGCCCCCCCTGTTGTGACAGTACTCCTGGTTGTTTCACTGCTAACACCATGACCCATTTGTCCGCGAGACGCTGTTGTGAATCATAACAGCATAAGGAAAAAATGCTTTTCAGAAGATTTCTATAGCTGAAGTGTAAGTTTGTTCTGTCTGTGAAATGGGACATGGAGGATGGGGTTAGTGTGCACAAGACAACAGCCAAAAACCAACTCTAGCCTGTGCTCTCTGCTGGATGGCTTTTATTCTTTTTTTAATTTTTTAACAAAAGTCTTTTGCTCCTTTAGTTCTGAAATCATTTCACGTGCATTTCAAAACCAAGGGAAAGAATAAAGCCTGCTCATTTCTAAGTAATGTGGTGTTTGTAGAGAGCATTTTTGTATCTCCAGAGGATGGAGCATTAGTATGCAGTTGTACAGCAATCATGACAGTTAACACCTATTTGCAAGCATTCTTTCATAGGGATAAAAAAAATGTTTGACAACTTTTTTTTATTGCTCGGACTTTTGTAGGTTTAACTACAAAAGAGATATTATCTCTCTTTTACCAAATAAAAAACTTCCAACATAAACATGCTGAGAAATAAATACACTTATTCCTTACAAAATTTTATGCAGAAGGATTTCAGTGCCTACCTGACCCACGTAACCTGCGTGTGGTGTTTACCCTGTTTTTGCCATCAAACCAACCCTGTGCTTATCCTTACGGAGATGTCAGGTTAGGTTTTCACAGGGGGTTCTATGCAATGTGGATTAAAAAAAATGTGACTCAGTACTGGGTGCACCCTAAGGATTTGATAGACTCCAATTATTTAAGACAATTTATAAAGAAGGCCCTCTGAGACAGAAGGCCCTCTGAGACGTGGCTTAGGCCGAAGTGTGGAGTCTAGGGGCGCATGTCGGTGAAAAAGAGGAGCATGGAAAATGTTGTGTAAGAAAAACATCAATGGAAAAGGTAATTTCTAGTTGAGTCAGCTCCTGTCAGTGTAACCCAGTAGTTATCTTCTATTCCTGTCCCTATGCTAAAGCCTTTCTGTGGTAGAGAGAACACAGCAGCTAAGACACAACATGACAAAGTTGATTTAAGCTCTTTGTATACAGGCATAAAACCTCTATGGTATAATTTTACTAATGAATTATAAAAAAAAAATCCAGGGACAGCACAAAGGTGTTTATCTTTCACAGTTTATCAGAACACTCGCTATCTATCAAAAGGATGATTGACTTTCTGTGAGGGGCAGCGAGTTGCTCCCCTCCTCTTCCCAGCAGGACCCGCTTGCCTTGGCGGCTGGCACCCAGCAGAGGGCGCTGGGCGGCCTCCGGTGCTGGATCCAGACCTGCGGAAACAGCACAGCAGTTACCCAGACTGGGAATTAAGGTCGAGTCACAGTTTTTTATGCGATTCCCCTAATTCTTCTTTGAATTCTAGATGCATTAAAAGGAAATAAAACGTGATAAATTAAAAAACTTCCATTTAAACAATCACAAGCTCCTCCATCCTCCTCCCCTGTTCCCATTTCTTGTTTTCTCATCTGCGTCATCCATAATGATGTTTGCTTCTTCACTAGTTCCCTGGGGAAGAGGAAAACTGCCTCGTGCTGTGCTGTGGAGGTCAAAGTTCTCATTCCATTCTGGAGTAATTACCCCCCTGCACAGTCGCTGGCCTAGGTCCATAGGCAGATGCTGACATACAAAGTGCTGCTCTCCCCCAGGGCGAGGTACCCATGGCTCTGGATTTGCCACGCCAGACAGCATCGGTCAGGACTACAGTGAAGTTCAGCAGCTGATGGGGTTTGGAAGAAAATTTCCCATCAGAATCATGCTATATTCACAAACTCAGGCAGCTCTTAAACAGAAAGTGCCTCGCTAGTGGACAATCAACTAAAACGGAGTCTATGGCTGGCAACGTCTGTCCAAAATTATCTTTCTGCTCTTAAAATAATGCAGGCAGGCCTTTTGCTGTTGGGAATTGTCCTAAGGTATGTCTCTACCTCTAGCTGGGGAAGGCACCTGCAGGCAGGCAGGTACTGCTTGCTCCTGGCACGCCTGGTGTTCATCTGTCGCTTTCTGAAGCAAGCGTGTCCAAGTGCCTCAGGATGTGCTGGCCAGCCAGTGTACATCCGTGTGATGGGCGGAACTGGAGCACAGAAATGGGTGACAGGACAATTTCAACAGTGGAGGCAAACCTGGCTAGTGCTGAGTGGCAAGAGGGGGTGACCCTAACTCATCTCTGCCCAGGGCTTCACCCAAGGTTCTCTTCCACTGCACCATCTCATGACACTTCCAAGATAGCTGTCAGTAGCTGACACCATCTGAGACTCCAGACTGATACTGTTGTAGAGTGGCTGCATATATTGTACAGACCGTGACTGACATTTAGGGGCTGTTGTACATGACGTTGACAAAGGTAAAGGTGTAGGGTCCCTTTCTGACAAGTTAGACCTTTGCATTGTGTGTCAACAAGAGGCAAAACCAGCAGCCAGCAGAGCTTGTGAAAGAAAAAAATAGCTTGTAGAAATGGAAAAAGAAATAAAGAACAAAAGTCAAGAAACTCATGAACTGATCTTGATTATTGATCCTCATTTTCTCATAATCTGTTTGTGGGAGTTCATTTTTGATTGGGTTTTTCAAATGTCAGGCAATTACTACATTGACAGAAGGCCTACTCACAATCTGCAAGCAACAGTAAGGATTATATGAATTACAGTATAAAATTGAGAGGTATAAATTCTAAATCCAAGACTTAATATAGGTAACAAGATAGCAAGTCATATGAATGTAGTACTTTGCTAAACTTGTCTGCTTTATATATATAGGACTTTCTCATTACACATCTGAAACAGTTTAAGTGTAACAATTAATTTAATTCTGTTTGTAAATTTACAGCTGTGATTAAATACCTTGATTTACTTTCTATTAGATTAGAAAACACAGTTAATAAGGAATCAATTGCTGAGGCTTTAAAAAAAAATTAACAACTCTGCAACAGAAACATTAAAGATCTAAATGGAATATGTAAATAATCCCCATCAAAATAAGTGGGCTACAATCAGGACTGAATGTATTTTTAGTTGGTCCTTTCATGTTCTTCACCAGAGTCCACACAAGCTGTTCCCATAATACAAGTCTTTGTGGCTTATCTGCTCTTTTCTCTTTCAAGGACAAGCACAATGAGCTTCCTCAGCAGCTAGTTGTGCTAGCTAGGGGTGAAGCATGGCCCTCTTGATTGTTTAGAGACTTCAAGCTAGCACAAATCTTGATGGGGTGGCTTCAGCTCTGTTCTTCATAGAGGTGTGTTTGGCTGGACTCCATTCTTTAGCACCTTCAACAACTTGCTTGCATTTATAGAGATATTTTGCACCTCAGAAGAACTTATTGAAGTGGTCAGCCGGGTCAGTCAAAAATAAAACGCAGATGAGTTTTACTCCAGCCTGTCTCTTAGGTGGATTCACTTTAAATCCCATGCCTTGTTTTTTGCACACTAAAGCTGCATAAGATTCTGCTGTGAGCAAAGCTTAGCAGTTACGTTGTTCCCAGAATGATGCATGTATTTATTTTTTCTCAGATATTTAAAATCAACTCCTTTAAACAGGCATGATTTACTCATTGTGTTTGGGGAGAGAACACTCCCTCCATCTACCTTTTTCTTTATGCCAGCTGTTACATCAGTAATTAATGGAAATTGGCATAAAACCCAGATCACTGGGTAAAACAGAAATGTTTTACCTCCACATCTGTACAATCAGGCCATACAACTTCAGAATGTATGCTGAGAGTACACAACATTGTCTTGAAAATCAGCATGGCTCCATCCTAATACAGCTAAATCCAATTCTGATGTTTGCATCTGCTGCCATCTCAAGCACAGAATTCCTCTGGCTGCCTGCATAGACTGCACCTTGGGTACAATGGCAGCCCATAATGGCAGCTTTGGAGAAAGCAAAGAATTCTTTCTTTAACAGACAGAGACCTTTCACTCTGAGGGCTCCTTGACCTCCATGGATATAAATTCAATTTTTTCTTTTTGATTAATATTACATTAATTCAAAGTACAGCCTTTGATCTAAATCACATCCGTTTTTAATGTGCAGAAATAAATGCCAGTGCTCTTGAAACCTAAGAGGGATGTAGTCACTCGAAATGTGTCTCATGGCTGTAAAGACTAGAACTTGTTGGAGAGGAGGTGGAGGAAGGATGGGTATGGGAGATAAGAATGGCAAGCTGTGAATTTTAAACCACATGCCCTCTAAGGTGATGGATTTATATTCCTGCCCTTTCCCCTCCCCTTCATTATTCCTCTCGTACCCGGAGTGGTACTGATCTTCCCAAACCCCTCATTTTGCATGAAGTTAGAGCAAAAGTAGAAGTGATAGATACTCTTATACTCTAGTATTTCTGACCTACACAGATGTACCAAGTCAGAAGAAACTTACTGGGAGACTGAAGCTAGAGGCTGTTTTATTTCCCTGTTAATTCACTGCTGTCAGTCAAGTCTGCAGAGAGAACAAATCCAGTTAGAATTCACAGTGCTTGTTTAATCGGACACTTGTAATTATGCCAAGAGTTTATTCTAGTGGGGGTATGTGTGGACTGCCCTTTTTCATACTGCAATTCAGTGTTGGGGGGATTGTAAAAGGAATAAGTTTGTATGTGTGATTTTTATAGCTAATACAGCAATGTGCCAACATGTATCGAGGTACATTTAGTGTCACAAGCTAGTTAAAGAGAGGCAGTTCTTAGTGCAGACTCTGTAAGGAGGAAAAAGTTACTCCTGTAATCTCTTCAAAGTCTAACACGATTAAGAGCCTGACCCTTCTCACACCAGGCTTAAGTATCAAAATCTAATTAGAATCTCATTACCAACCATACGTCCACAATCAAATCGTGGGTACTACAACGTGCCCGTCAGTATTTTTAGGAAACACAATAACATCTTTAAATTGGAGCTACAGTGGCAAATTTTCTAAGAAGCGGAGAAGGCAACCTGGAAAGTCAATAGTCCTACAGATAAACAGTTTAGAGGGAAAAGCCTGCATATTTCAGTGAAGATGTCCTCTTGATGCTGACATTTCTTTTGCTTTAAGCTGTATCTCACAGATACCAAAATTGCCCAAGAAATTGGTCACACCTTTGTAACTGAAGAGTTGGACATGCTTCAGCCCCAGATGTCCAAATGGTTTTGGACACCAGCATCATCAAAGAAACCCACATCTAACACTCCCAAAGAGACTCCAAACCTACTCCAGTAGGGTACCTAGCCTGTAACATCTATACTTTTCTTGGAGCTAGCAGAGCTCACCGAAGCTGTTGAACTACTTGGAAAACAAGACCCAGATGTCATCATGCTAGGCTGGGACAATTTGTCAGTTAAAGTTTGGAGTTTAAAATGAATAACTGATATTTAGTTTAAAATCAGAAATTACTCAAAATGCAGTACAGTGGGTCTGAGTCACTGGATTAGAATGGAATTTGGATTAAAATTTTGGAGGCTGAGGGCATCTCCACAGGTTATTTGTACCACAAATAAAACAATAAAAAAACTGAACTAGGTCCTGCTACCTCTGCTAAGCCACAGGAGAAGGTCAGAGATTCTTCTTTTGTTGAACTCCTCCTCAGGGAGAAGTTAAGATTTCTCATCTCTGCTCTCATACAAAAAAAAGTCTCTGACTCCTGCACAGATGGTGTAGTTGCCACTCTCAGTGCATGAACAGAATGGAAAGAAAGATAAAAGAGCCGTTCTTCATCCAGGCTCAGCAGCAAGGAAAACCCCCATGATATTGTTGGGTTTTTTTTAATAATAAACATGCTCAGAATGGACACAACTTCCATTGATGCTACTGGGAAAGTGACAAGATGTATGTTTCATCTCTACCCCTCTCTTTAGCCACTTTGACAAGCCTTCTGACTTCTGAAAGAAGTGCTCAATATACTGATGTCATGTTTCTCAGGACATTCCCTGGGAATAGGAGTTTTAGGAATTTATGTAATTTCTTGTTCACAGCTGTAATCGTGGAATTAGACGTTGCTTATTCTTCCCTATTTCAAAAATGAGTTATTTACGTGTTTGCTGGTAACTCCATGAAGTCTCATATTTGAACACCTGCTTTGAGGAAGAAGTTTATTTCTGCTGGAACTGATGAACTTCAACAACAGGTCTCTTAAATAGAACCTGCCAGATGCTTGGCACATCACTGTGACAAAATGTGAATAGTCAGTAGTTCCAGTCTGTGGGGGCCTATTCGCCTGGATACCACTTCTAGACCTACCACATTACTGTGATAAAGTTCATTTCTGTTCCAGCATTAACTCTTGATAATGGTAAGGGCTCTCCTTCCTCAGTAAAAAGGCTAATCCTTCTCTACTCCACATTTTCACTTGCTGGGCCTCCAGAAACTTCTCTCTAGTACCTTCTCCATATTGTATGTTTGCATGCCTTCTGAGATTCTAAGACATGCAGTCCAGCCTCCAGGCTGCCCTCTGCATGCTACTTGTCAGTAGCCCCTGGGCACTTTGGCTGTCTTGGACCATGACAGCAATGAAACTCAGGACTGGGAAGAGTCCTGAATACCCAGAGAGGCCACCTGGGCTGGTGGGCCCCAGGTGATGCAATGACAAGTAGCTCCTCAGGGTTTCTATAGGCCAGCAGTGGCTGCCACTCAGGTCTGCAGCTCTTCTGAGGAGTATTAATACAGCCTGGGGGAAACAAGTTCCTTAAGGTTGTAGCTGTGTTCTTGAAGTTTGTGAGCTGGTTAAAATGAAGTCTTGGGGGAACAGGATGGTGCTGTAAGCCAGCAGTGTCTGTCTGTGGTCAGTGGTTTATCTTTTACTGCTTTATCCCTTTGGAAGTACTGGTTATCTTCTGAGGCTTGTAAAGAAGTGTTTGCCTTACTGTTCCTTAAGAAAGCAAACTCTCTTTCTCACTGTGCCAGCTGCTCTGGTGTTTGGAGGATTTATAATTAGGATGACTTGGAATGTTGATTATTCTTTGATACTTCTCTTTCTATGATTGGATGATCTTAAAGGTCTTTTCCAATGTAAAAAAAAACAAAACAAAACCACCAAATAAAAATCTATGATTCTCTCAGAATCCTTAGTACTCTGCTGTTCATATCTGTTGTTAAGACTTTTAAGGGGCAGTACTCCGAATATCTATGTGAGACTTCTCCAAGGCTACAGTTCTTGCTCAACAACTTTGGGAGAGGCATTTTCTGTAACATATGTAATATCCTTGACTAAAGTTGTTCCCAATTCCTAGTTTGAGTTCTGAAGTACTTTGGTGTTTTAGAGGACTGAATAGCAAGGATTTGTCAAAGGTGCAACTGGATTCTTGGAGTAGCTACACTGTCTTCATGAACATCTGCTATTTCTTCTTACTTTAGAATAAACTCTGTAAGGAACCACTGTGGTGACTGCTTGTGACATGTTGCATGTAGGTACCCCCAGAAAGGAGCTTGACTTTACGGACTCTGGATGGAATTACAAACATATGCATCTCTGGTATGGACTAGTAACTGGGGAGGAGGCAGCACATTAAACTCCTGTAACTCAGATGGAAAAAGCCAATTCTTCTTACTGACTAGTTTTCTAGAGGCAAATACAGCTCCCTGGTGTCCTTTCTCTTTAGTCAAATTGCTTTAAACATGAATGTGGTCCTGAAAGAGAAGTCCCAGAAGGAGAAGAAACATGTGAAGAAGGTCCTTAGGTATCAGAAAAGAGCAGACAAGATATATGCAAGGTATCTTGCAGGATGGCAAGATAAACCACTGCTTTTCAAACCTAAGATCTATGTGGCAGCTTCATAAGTGAGTTAACTGGGAAAGGTATAAATTAAAAAAGCTCAAAGCTTTTAAAGTAATCAGTCAAAACCTCTTCTTGGAGAGATGAGAAAAGCAGTTTGGCTACTTAATCCCAGGGCTGTGTCTATGCTGGCCTAGAGATTTTTTTTTTTTGGTGAAAAGTATAGATTTAGCTTTCACACAAAGGATAAACAGGATGCAGAGTAACCAAGGTGCCTCACTTATCTCCCATGCCCTGTTTATGTGGGTGCCCATGTTACTGACTGCTGATGGCTCCTGTAGAGATAACCTGTAGAGAATGTTGCTTTCAGCAAGAGGATAGGTGTAGCTTCTCAAAACACTGTGCTTGGGGAAAAGGTGCCTAAATGAGAAATAAAAATGCTGCTGGTGTCACTTGTTTCTTTCCCTGATTATCAGAGGTCAGAACAGCCTAGAGGCTTCCCAAGGTGTCCTGCAGCTACAGAAAACCAACCAGGCACTGCTAGAGAGCTAAGCTAGTGACAGAAAGCTGACTATTGTGTGAGGGCTTGCAGCTACAGGAGAAAGGAACCACTAGAATGCCACACTACTTTAGTGTGTGTGGAGGAAGAGTATGATTTCTTTTGTTGTCACCTGCTCTTCTAATGCTGCTAGAGCTTGCTGTCTTTTTGCTTCCATGAGAAGAAGTCCGAAAGCAATTTGGATAGATCTGCTAGTTTGTGTAGTTCCTGTGCCCCCCCAAATATGAACTTTGGCAGTTATTGTTTATGTAGCTAGAATGAAACAGTATGGGTTGCAAATGCACTGGGAAAGGCTTCTACCCAATTCCTTTCCCATGACAGATATGGGAAATCCCCTCTTTTCCTCAGTGTGCTGTGATGATCTGAGAGCTGTACGCCTGTCCTACAGTGCTGGAAAGGGTATGGAGAGACAAATGGCTTATATGTAGAGTTTATAGTATTTTCGGTTGGCCTGCATGAAAGATGTGGCAATCAAACAGCTAGCTGGTTGTTATGGCTTAGAGGAGCAGTTCATCTGTTGGGGATACACATTAGTGGTAAACAGGCCAGGCCAGACTGGTTTGAGGGCTGTCACAGAGCTGTGAGCTATCAGTAGTTGTTCCACCTGCTCATGGTGGTACTTAGGAAAAAGTCCCAAACTTCTGTTGGAAATGTTAAATGTTTCAGGATACTTTAAGTATTTTTTTTCTAGATGTACAGCTGCAGAAAACTGGTATGTGTGATTCAATGATATATCAACTGAAGTGTTAGGAAAAAAGCTTACAGCTGAACAGTAAAGACAATGAACTGAAGGTGGAGCTGGGACAGCTCAAACCAGCAGCATTCTTGTTCCGTGATACTTGGAAGATGATTTTACCCCTGCCAAAGTCCATGCTTACGATATATTTAGTGTGAGAACCATAATCAGAGCTGGCTGAGAGACAGAATTTCTACATTATGCAAAAAACTTTTGTTTGTAAGACCTTTTGTATGATGATGCTTGATGATTAACAACCTGAAATGAGGTAAATTTGACAGTGTCTTTGTCTATCTGATTTGTGTTGCCCTGTGCCGGATATGTACATGGTACATACATGAGTTTTCAAAGTAGATCTCTGCCAAAATTTTTAATAAGGAGGTTTTGTTCCACATATTCATCACTTTGACAGCCATTGTATCAGAATAATTATTCTATTGACATACTTTATTCAAGAAAAATGTCAAAGGACTTGCTGGAGCTATATGGAAGAAGCGTAGCAATGTTTCTGGAATGCAGGTACCCATGTGACTGATGGTACCAATCTCTACTTCTGTTGCACCAAAAGTCTTTTATAAAACTGGGACCAGTTGTATTTCTTCCATTAAAGCTGCAAAGTGAATATATAGATGTGATCAAAGTTAAAGATGTCTTGTGAGCTGGCAGGAAGTCTGATTTGTGAGGAATGTAGTCCTGACAAGCTGTATGTTTAAAAAAATTAAGTGGGGAGACAACTGCTATCTTGATTGAAATTAAAGATATTAAATATAAGAAAGCAAGAAGAAAAAGGAAGGCAAACTGTGCCTTCCCCTCTACCCAACCAGTCTGGTTTTTATTAATTCTCTTAGCCCAGTTACTGAGAGATGGAGTCTGTCAGTGAGCTGCAGCCAGAATGTGGCTGGTAGGGACTGCGCTTCTACTGGGTGGGAACAACTGTCTGTTACAGTGGATGCTTGCACTGATCAGAGTTATAGGTCATGCAGGGTGGGGAGGGGAGAGAAAGGCTGCGTTTCTGTATAGTTTGACTGGTTCACATATTGAGTTTAGGGCAGCATATTGCATTGTCCCAAAGTCAGTAAGCTGTAAATGATGATGGGAGCTAAATCTGTTCTGTGAAAGTGGGAAAACAAGATTTATCTTTTTTCAAATTGGAGTTCTGTATTTCAAATATCTTGGCTTTTTTTTTTTGCCTAGCTACTAAGGTATGAGTTCTAGTTCAAGAACTCTTCTCAAGCCTTCTAATTTCTAACCTAGATTTATTCCCCATTGATAGCCATTTCTTCTCATAATAAAACTGCCCTTTAGCTTAAGTAACTCTTCACCTTCACTAGGATTCTCATTCCTAGTAATATTTATAGATGACAACAGAGTCCCATTGTTTAGTTTCAATGTAGCTGTTTTTCCTAGGCTGGCAAAGTCTGTAAAGGAAAGTTTATGGTCTGTATCAGCTTAAGAAAAAAAAAAAAAAGAAAAAAATACTGACTTTACTGAGCTGCCAACAACAATTGTTTGATTCACCCGGTGTACACTGTCTGGTGTAACACTGCAGTGTGGAAAAGCAGTAAGGAATTTTCATGCGATGGTGTTGCTTGTGTGCCCTTTTCAGCATCATGTATTTTCCATGTTTCCTGTCATTCTGTCTTGGACCAGGTCTTTGTTACTACTGTTCTGTTTGAACTCATGAAAGAGGTCTGATAATACAGTAACCAGCAGTCATTTGCTCGACTAACTTCCAAACGTTTATTTCATAATCTATTCCCATTTTAGATGATGTGCAACACTAAGGAATCAAAAGGTAGCAACTTCTGGTTAAATACTCAAACTCCAAGTTGTTTTAAACACTGCAACAACAAACAAGCCTCAATTGCTTTTCAGATAGTTTGCAAACTGTATAGTCTTATTTGTTCCTTGTGCGTGTGATTTTACTTTCTCTTCCAGTGTTTTGCTCTCTATTCATGCTGTGGTGAGGTAAAGGGACTCCTGCCTCTCGATTTTCTTTTGCACTAATAAATGGCATTTGCTATAGGTGTGTTACCTGTGAATAATTCTACATATTTAAATAGATGGTAGATAGTGACATCTACTTATTTCCAGCAACTGGTTAGACAGGAACATTTATTAAAACATTGACTTCTAGGACCCAGATTTCTTATTACTCTTGCCCTCCTTCCTCCTTTATTCACCACCTCTTGCTTCCTACAGTTGGTGGGAGGGGAAAACCCAGATACTGTCTATATAAAGATATGTAAGAATACCTAGAATTTAAGGGGTCCATTTCTAATTGGGACACCTTTGGGGCTCTCCATAGATTCTTCCGTGGCAGTTACAGCGGATGGGGGGAAAGCAATGGCATGTCATATGCTTTGAAATATAACTAATGATAGCTGCCACTGAACTGCCCATAAGTGTGTACAAGCAGAGTTTTTCCATTTTAAATGTGACACAAAGATGTAGTCTTGAGCACTATTTGAGATTCAAATAAGCATTTAACATTCCATTTTGTCAGCTTCTGCCAGCTCAGATCCATCGCTCGGGCTGTTACCCCGAGGACAGTTCCCTGAACAAGGGGTTTGGCGTCTCAAGCTGCTGTTGGAGTGACCCCGGGCGAGGCCGTGCACCCCTCCGGCCTGCCCTGCTGGCGGAGCGCGGTGTGGCACCTGGGAAGCTTTATGCTTGAGGCAGCACCAACTTCAGGTGCTTCCATTTTCAAATAACTATGGGGGCACTTNAGAGCGGTTCGGCACCTCGGCTGTTTTTCTGGGCTCGCCCCCCCAGTTACAGTGACCAGAGAACACCCTCGACTGGGGCATATAAAGGGAGCCCTGCCTAAGGACCGGCGGTGTTGGTTCTTCGCAGAGCAGTGAGGGGGGCTGGTGGTGA
>VWZY01013660.1:20279-49661 GCA_013399075.1 Chloroceryle aenea | reverse complement strand
CGAGGCCTGCGCGAGGGGAAGCGCCGACGACGGAGACCCCGAAGCCTCCAGCTGGGTTCCTCAGCCGCTGCCGGGGGCGAGGCGACCGGCAGAAGAATGGANTGCATTTTGTCAGAGTGCTGGGCAGCTTTGGTTGCAGCAAACCGTCATTTTTTGATGGTGGCTGCTCTCTGTTTTGTGGGTGCCCCTGTGACAGGGTCTCTGCCAGCAGCTTGGTCGGTGTATGCAGGCAGGTTCTGAAGCTTCCTTGCCTGGCAGTACTTGTCCTCTGCTGAGCAAACTACTGTGTTAGCCTGTGGCTGCCTGGGAGCTTGGTGAGCTGGTCGATGGGAGCATCTCACCCAGCTCCTCTGCCTGATAGTGCCTCAGAGGGCATGGGACTGCACCTGCTTTACTGGTACACTGGGGAAGGGAAAAGTTCACCTGGAGAGAAACTGGAAAACATACTCTGAACGTCTAAATATGGGAAAGAAATTGCGGCTTGAGGTTGCAACATGTAACTGTAGGTGAAATGCTGGGCTGCTAGAAAAGGTACAATTGATGAGTGACTGCAGTGCGTCGTGGAGTTCCCATTTTTTTCCTTATTTAATAGCTATAACTTCATCTAGGTCGGGTATAGGTTTACTTTTAAATCAGTAGTTGTCTTGTAAGGGGCAGTTAAGTTGTGAATCTTGTTTGTGGTGGTACTACTCATCTGCTTCATTGGTAGTGTTTTGTTTAAACTCTGAGCAGAAGCTCTCAGGTGTGGTGCAATAGAAGAGCCTGAGTAGCAGCTTGAGATGATTGCTGGGTCAGACATTTAGTCTGCTTTCATTTTCTCATCCACCCTGGAGTGGGCACTGTGAGGGCTTAGCTTTAAATGATGGCAAGCACAAAGATTTGATGCCATAATATTCTGTTATTAACAAAGAGCAGACCTATGCATGTGGTGGTACTTTTGATAGCTGGAGCTCTGAAGAAAAACATAAGCAGCAGATAATATATCTGGAGTTAGGACGTAGGTTATTTTGGGGTGCATGAAGGTAAAGATGGCTTCTCACCCCAAGCCAGAATTTTAAATGTAGTAATAAGGATATACTAATACATTTAGCCATAAACTAGTCCTGACTCAATCACCTGCAAACTTTTGCTGCAAAATTCCATGCCCATATAAAACTTTATTTGTATTTTTATGAGCATTTCCTGTGGCAGTGAGACAGGAAGAACCTTTTATTTTTGGGAGAAACTGAACAGATTTTGGTTTTCTTATCCTACTTCTACCCCTAGAAAAAGCCCATTATTTCTTTCTAGTTAGCAAACCCTATATAGTTCTTTTACCTTTAATAGATGAGAAATTTGGATTAGGACCTGGGCAAGCAAATTATGAAAACTTTGCAGGTTAGGTTGTTGTAGTGGTCCTAGTGGGTTGATATAGTTTTCCCCCATGGATTAGAAGTCATGTCATGAGAATATGATTTACCTGTCTACATAATTGTGGTCAGAAGGTATGACCGCAGGTTTATGTCTATTTTTTTAATTCATCTTCCATAGAAAGTGTTGTATTTAAAACTGTTGTCTCTTTGTTTAGGCTGTTGTCCCCTAAAAGTGAGATTTCTAAACTGCTTTTTTTTTAATTCCTCTTAGCCTTACTACCGAGACCTTGGTGAAACTACCTTGAGATAAATGTTCAGACTATTCTGCCTATGACCTGACAGAATTGGGAGCTTCCTGCAATGAGCATGTCATCAAGGTAAGCCTGAAACCTACACTTGAATAAAACAGCTACAGCTGGTACTGCAGAAACAAAGTCCTAAGGGTGGTACAAATTTCATGTCTTGTCTTAAAATATTTGCTCCTTGCTGTTATGAACCTTGCTGGGATAGTTTGTCTTGTTGTATTGACACTGCACTAACACTGTTATCAGGTACATTGCTTATTACAACATAGTGGCTTTTCTAAAATGTGGGGTTTTTTTCTGGCATATAAGCATTCTGCTGAAATCTTAGCTAGCTGCTTGTGAAGTTGCTGGTGGATAAGTCTTTTTGACTTTGCTTTGCAGCATTTAAGTTGTTGTCTTAAGAAAATGACATAGGGAGTGAGTGCTGTTTTTTCTTGACTGTTTGAGCTAGTTTTAAATCTGGATGTAAAGGTTTTTAAGTATGACACTAACATTCTGCTAATATCTAGTTATTAGAAATACCCCTTGAAATGGTTTTAAGTACAAAATCTGCTAAGAGGGCATAAAAGTACAAGATGGAGCAAAGCACTGTGCATTTTTCTTGATTTTAGTAAATGTGAATATCATCAAGAAAGAAGAATGTCAGAGTGTGCCAAACAAAACAGATAATTGTTTTCTGTCCCAGTGCAAGCATCTGTCCTTAAATAAGAGTAGCAAGTGTACCACTTTTCTGATAATGGGCAGTTACACTCAGAGAGTATCAACAGACCACTGCTTCCTGCTATTTATTTAAATGTACTTTTGGTTGTGTGATGTAGTGTTATGTGCTTTTGAAGAAAGCAAGCCTTGAGACTTCGTCTTATGCTTAGTGATTATTTGGCAGTTTGGAATCTGTCTCCATTGCTGATCATGTCGTATGGTTTGAAGCTGACCTACTGCAGTTACGTTGATAATCAGAAGGTACCCTGTCCTTCGTCTTCTTTTCAAGAATGGCAGTGAGTTGGCCCCGTGTAGTGTTGATTTCTCCCTCAGCTCACACAGGGAAAGAGTGGGATAAGTTGTATCCTGCTCTGGAGCTGTTTTTGTATGTCGTCGTTGCACTAAAGATTGAGCAAATGGGACAGAAAGGGCAGTTAGAGAAAGTGCAGAGGAAAGTCGTATGTGTGGCAGACAGTGGAACTGCCTGTGTTAATTTTCCTGCTTGCTCAGCAGGGGTGACGGTGAGGTTCAAGAACTCCTACTGAAAGCGTGTCTTTTGAGGACAGCATTTCCTTGAAGTGCCAGGTTGAACACTTGTTTCATTTGGTGTCCTCATGTTTTCTGTTTGGCAATGCACAAGCTTGTGTGTTTGTGTCAGCAGACCTTTCTGTTTTGCTAACATAGGTATTTGTATCTTTCACTGTATTTGAGTAGCTGAACTCATAGTCAGTCTTCATGATTCATGTGTTATGGCACTCTCATTCCTGATAAGCTCATTTCAAATATTATGTGGCTTCAAAACCGAGCTGTGTGCCCTGAAAGGCTTGTATCAAGTAGTTAGTATACAAATTAGTTAGTGTATATTATCACAGAATAATTGTGGTTGGAAAGGACTATGTAGATCAGAGTCCAACCACACCTACAAGAATAAGGAACACATTATGCTGTGCCATCCTTGATGCTTTAATTTCCAGAGTGAGCATATTAATCAGAAGTATCATGGAAGCATTTTATAGTGGCTTGGAATTGCTTTTCATAAATTCCTGTTGTGTTGGTGTGGTAACTTCCATTAGTTGAGGAAATTAGCTCATGAAATGCCACGGCCCCACACCCCCACAGGCTGCAAGTTCCCACTCCTGCATTTCACCGCAGTAGTTTCCCACTGAATCTGTTTTTCTGCGAACACCCACGAAGCCAAATCTCTAAAGTCTTCAGAGTTAAAAATGAAATATTTGGAGGGCTGCAATCTGTGGAGGATGCGTGAGACAATGACCTGCAAGCCTGCTTTGCAGAAATAACAGCCCCTGGAATGTGGCCTAGATTCCCCACTGAGCACTGACGGAGATGCTCACAGTATAGCTGTTTCGGTTGTCCCAAGGCACGGAATAAGGTTATCCTTGTTAGGACTGCAGCTATATTAAGAAGGCAGAGCTACAAGCCTCAGAAGGGCGCTCTTGGTGTCCTCTGTGCAAAACCCCCAAATATTCTAACTCCCAGCCTGTGGAAATCAATAAGGTGTTGAAGTTTGTTTGGTTTAGAGGTGAGTGTTCCTCTGAGTTGCAGAATGCTCAGGGATGTGTAAATCAGATGGATACATGGAAATACAAACACCCTTACAGAAAAAAACCCCGAACAACTAGTAGATGATAGAAATTAGTGAGAAGAAACAAATCCCATAACTGCCCATGTGATATCCCCTGTGATTTTGCCATTGCTGAGACTGCTGGGGTACCTTGCATTAGGAGGAGTGCTAGTATGCTCTGCTACAGCGAGGTCTT
Organism: Chloroceryle aenea; assembly: GCA_013399075.1. Taxonomy (NCBI): domain Eukaryota; kingdom Metazoa; phylum Chordata; class Aves; order Coraciiformes; family Cerylidae; genus Chloroceryle; species Chloroceryle aenea. Next base: position 45,527 of record VWZY01013660.1, on the reverse strand, counting down.
CCAAATAGTATTAGCTATCTCCTTATGTATTACCATTTGGGGCTACTATGTATGGGTCTGTTACGCTACTTACTGTTTTGGCCACTCTGTCAACATTCCAGTTGAAAGGCAAGTTGTTGCCTGTTGGGGTGAATGCATCTCTCAAGCTGTTGTCTCTCTCTCCTTAAGTGGTATAAATATTTTTTGTTGGCAGTAATACATTATCTAATTTTGATCATAATCTAAGAAGTTGGTTCTTCTTTAAACCCCTCCCAGCTTTAAATTACTTTCTGAGGTTTTGTTTCAAGTTCATATTTAGACATATAGAAATTACAATTACCTAAAACTGACATTACCCAATTTATTGATTTTAGTAATTATTTGCCCTCAAAACAAGTATATTTTACTACCAAAAGATTCAAATGATTTTGTCAAATTGCTGATGGATTTTAGCTGCAGACTGAGGTGTAGCTGCTATGGAAAATTCCAGGAAAAGGTGTAAAATGGTGAGTAAAAAATGTCAAGGGTAATATTTGTTTAATGTGTTTTCATTCATACTTTTATGTCCAGAAATGTTTCTTTTGACCATCTGGGAGTTGTACTGCTAAGTCATGTTAGCCCTTTCTTTTTTTATGTTTACTCCATTTTGTTTGTACTTCTCAAATGTATTTTATTTTTCTTCTTTTTCTTTTGCCCTCCTGGTTTATTCTTTCTTGGCTTTATTTTTAATTAGTTAAACATAAGTGGCCTTTGACTTAGCAAAGATTATGAAAACAGTGGGATGTTGGTTACTGCTTTGAAAGAGTAAGGAAAATACTTTTGTGTGTTCTCTTTTGTCTGCTACCTCTCTCCTGTGGTTGTATTGTCAGTCAGTGAAGTAAAAAAGGCACTTGAAGGAGGGAAAGGGAGTTTATTTAAAGTTTTGTTTAGTTTTCTGTGTATTACAGCTAGAGGCCCTAATAAATCTTAGTTCCACTGTGCTATGCAAAGCTACTAATGTGAGCCTCCAAAATTTACAGCATGAAGCATTATGACAGACCAGACCTGGCAGGGAGATGAAATTTTAATTTTATGCATGCAGATCAGCAACTAAAGATCTGGAGCCAGCATCTAATCATGTTTAAGATCTCTTGAAAATCTTTTTTCCTCCAGTGGAAGCTTCTATATGGAAGCTAGCCTGCTGGAGATCATGCCTTTTATAGTCATTCCAAGGTCACAGGGGGAGACAGTCATATGAGGTCTGAAAGTGTTTCCCAGCTCTGGTGCCAGTCCAGCACTGTAAGCTTGAGAAAATGCCCTTTTACTCACTTCAAACATTGTCATACCCAGTACCAAATGTGGTCACGCTGTGCATGTTTAGTCTTCATTTGAGATTTGTGTTGTATTCCATTTGAAACTGCAGCATTTTGTGATAACCAAAGGTGGTGGCAATTGAGATAGTTGATTCTGGGGCAAATGTGCAGTACAGCTCACTGAATAATGAAGGTGTGCTGCTTGTTACTGAAGTTGTTACTGAAATCCTGCTGGCTAAGCAAAAGTTCAATTTTGTGAAAATGAACACAGAAAATAGTGGCAGAATCTCGCATCTCTCTGTACATTTCTCTGTAATGGGAACTAGTTAGCTGCAGAGAGGCTCAAGGACAATCTATACTTGTGTTGCCTTCCTAGAGAAAGCTGTTTGGGAATTAACCATTGCTGTTTGTCACAAGGGAGAATAGTGAGTGCCTTTTGACTTGCATAAAGGGGTCTTTACAGGTTGCCCAGAGAGGCTGCAGCTGGAAACATTCAAGGTCAGGTTGGACAGGTCTCTGAGCAGCCTGATCTAGCTCATTGCAGGGGAGTTGGACTAGGTGACTTTCAATATGTCCTTCCAACCCAAGCCACTTGACAGTTCGGTATGGTCAGTAAACCACTGTTACTGGGAAATGGAACTGAAAGAAAAAAGGCTGTGTTTGGAATCAGTACTTTTGGAAATATCACTGTACCACAGGACTGATGGTGGTGCGGCTACTACGGGCTTGGCATGAGTCGTGCACGGGTGTAATTCTGCTCTTTAGAAATTATCTGCTCTAGACAGAAAGAAGGCAAGTGATGATGCTGTAATAAAGGTACTAGAAGGGCTTTGCACTGATTTCTTCTGGCTACCATAAAAGGGGAAATGAAATAATCTATGTTTGGGACATACATGCTTGAATTAAATTGTATAGAATGGTGTTTTGAGTGAACTGATGAAAATAAAAGAAATTGCACAAATATGAAGTTTAAAAGAAGTAGACAGTGCCTCTGAAAGGATAAAGGGCTTCTGCTATAGTATTGGAAATGTAAAATAGTTGACGTTTATAATGTAAATAGCTTCAGTATTTACCATACATAAAATCTGACATTTTAATAGTGATCATTGGATCTTTGTTTGTTTTAAATGCTTTACTTAAATTATTTTAGCAAATTATTGGCAATCTCGTCATCTTTTGAAAAGTGGGATCCTCTTTTGGGACTACAGCTACTGTGGAAACAGCTCTTAATTTTGATGGTTACAAGTCAGTGAAATAAGGTCAGCCATGTAAAGATGGGCACTTAATTCCTGCTGTCTGCATTTGTATTTTGCTCTGGGTGGGAAGAGAAACTCAGCAAGAGGTAGTTTTTCTTCCCTTATTGATTTATTTTTGTTCCCCCGAAAATAAGACATGTATTGAAAGTTTCCTTTAATGGTGAATAGTAGTAGGCTGGGCCTTGGGAGATCTTTCTCTCAGAATGTGTCTGGTTGGATGGCTTTTGCAAATCCCTTCCCTCACTGTGCTGTAGTTTCCAAGGTTTAAGAAGATAAGTGATAGTGATCTTTTCTAAAAAAACATATTGCAGTTAGTTTTAGGAAGAAATTAATTTTTATTACATTTGTAGAGACTATAGAAACTTCTCAAACTGTTTTAGAAGATGACACCTGTGGTTTCCCTATTGAGACCTGAACCTATACTCAGTTATTCAGTGTTTTATAAGCACTAATAAAGGGCTTATGTTAAAAGTTTTTCTTATTGTAAAAAGACACTAAACTAACACTTATGTCAGGAATATACCAGGAAAAATAATGTAGCTAAACAAATACTTAATTTGGTTCCTTTCTCACTTTGGGTGCATGTTTGTTTCACATACTGCAGAAACTGTATTAGAAGTGTATCTTTGTATCTTACAGACACTTGAGTGCTCAGTTTAGCACAACAAATTAAAATGTCTGGTGTGAGGATTCCTTCCAAAAATTTCTGTATCTAAACCTTGTGCAGAGTAAAAGGAATCCCCATCCTCAGTTTCATATGGGGAAATGAAGCAAAGTTCAAGTGAATGCCTTCTTACTGAAGAAAACTGCACGTCGTGGCTTGCCAAAGTATACTTATTTTACATGGAACTTTCCTGGGTTGCAGCTCTTTCTGGAGAGTGAGGAATTCCTGTTGATACATAGTTGGTTGTCATGTTGGTTGTCACCGTTCTTGGCTTCTTTTGTAAAAGAAACACAGTAACTTATTACTGTTATTTATAAAAGCACTTTGTGAGCCTATGCCATAGTATTGAGCTGTAAACAGGCTGCCTGACAGTTTTTTAATCCAAAAATTTAGAGCATTGCAGCTCAAAAAAAGCTGATAATGGCAACTCTGACTCTTTTTTTTTTTTTTAATGCCTGTTTGGGTAACATTCATTGATGTAGAAATGGTCTAAAAAGAAAATTAGATTCCTCTTCTAACTTCTAAAAGGATATGTTCAGGTGTTGTGGGTTTTTTTTGTGTTTGTTTTTTTTTTGGTGGGTGTTTTTGTTTGTTTGGGTTTGGTTTTTATTTGGTTTTTGTTTGTTTGTTTGTTTGTTTTTGTTTATTTTTAAAGGTGACTTCTAACGTGTCCTGGATATGTTGTTTATTTTGTTATAATTTAGAGTTTTTTCAGAGGCTGCTAAGGCTTTGCGAGTCCTCACTTTGAAACCACTAGACTAACTGATTTGCTTTGCTAAAGTAGCATGTGTGGTGCAGGTCTTTGCCTTCTATGCGGAGTTAGGATTCCTTAACTGTCCTCAGCTGAAGAGTTTATATTGACTCTTGCAATATTTCAGTCTTCAGAAGGAAATCCCCCATGAAATTTGAGATTCCCTTTTTGATGAGCACTATTTACTAAAGGGCCTGTATAAATGATCTCGAGTTCTGTGAATGAAAGGATGTATAATGATTTATATTCTTCTGCTATACCAGTTCATTGCATATCTTAAATATTGCATCAGCAACTTGAATTAAAAGGTGTGTGAGTAACAGAAATAAACATAATGTTTTAATTTTACCACTTAAAATGATATTAGCAAATGGAAGGAAACAATGAAGGACAGCAGGTGTCTGTCTTTTTTCCTATTCAGACTAAATATAAGCATTTGTAAGCCAAAGTGTTTAAGCAGTCCCTTGATTCAAGGAGATCTGAACTTATTCAGCACAATGGAAGACTCACTCATTCAGTCTCCTCTCTTCCACTGCTTTCACACAGAGCAGCTGCTAAGGAGGGTGAAAGAAACTTACTTGTAAACACTGGACAGTTTGGAAATACCACCCATTTATTTTCCATTATCAGGGCCAAACTTTCTGCTGAACCTAAATGCATGATCCATGGAAGAATGCTTAATAAAATTAATAATTTCTGACTGGTTTACTCCTGCAAAATAGTAATTACATACATGTGTTAGGATTGTATGTGAGAAGGGGAGAAAGAACTTGGCTTATTTGTTGAGGTCATATCCTGACATGAAGAGCTGTCATCTACAATTAGAGACCTTAGAAAAACCCAGCTGAGTATTTTATTTCTACCTTTCCTCTTCTACTGAAGTGCATTAAGGTTTTCTAAATGAGTTTATTAAATATGATGACCAAATACATGCCCTGTACTCCCCACTCCAGTATAATTTCAGCTGGCATTAATAAGATGTAGGTGCATATTTATGGACATAGTGCTTTAAATTATCTTTTATGGGTTAAGAGACACCAGATGAAAGGCTATTATCTCTGACTCAGCTATGATGATATTTTTAAAGCAGTGTTAACCAAATTTTGATCTGTAGATTGATAGTCATGATTTGGCTTGGCATATTTTCTTAGCTCTTGTTGGGACAGGAAATTGTGCTATTGCAAATGGGCATGTAGCTGGTTCCCAGCTCTAACTATGTAAAAAGACTTGAGACTCCCTGCTATACAGAGTTCAGTATGAAGTGTCTTCCTTTGGCCAAAGTCCCATGCTCAGTGGTATGAAGCTAGCCATTGGTGTAACTGGGATCAAAACTAGGTATGTCCTATAGGTCTTATCAAATGGCCTTGTTGGGGGAGTACTCTCTTGCTTAGAATTGTTGTCTGGAGACAGAGGGGATAAAGGAATGATGAATCCATGAAGTTGTGATACAAAGTTCTGGAATGTTCAAGTGTGTGAAAAATGTGTGAAAACAGAAGGGTCTGTGTGGTAGAATATGGTAGATGAGAAGAAAAATGTAGTGGGGAGATCTGAATGGAAAAACAAAACATGGATAGTAGTAAGCATATAGTTTGCATACATATGCAGGTCTTGAATGGGCTGAGCAAAGTGAGGTGAGAACTGAAGTGAGACAACAGCTTCTTCAGAAGGTACTGTTGGGAGGATCGGTGTGAGTGATAGATGAGAATGGCAGATGATTTGGCCATCTGGGTGTGCAGGGTCAAATAGACAGGTGAGGTGAGCCACCTTTCTCAGAGTGAAATCAGTGGAATGGATCAGAAGTAAATCTTGATATCCATCCTCTTAACTCCTTTAGGGGAGCTGGGTTTGTATCTTCAATGAGCACTATGGCCTCAGCTCCCAAAATCTTAAAAATCTGTAGATACATAAACATTGTGGTGCTGTGTCATAGTTCTGTTTGAAATTGTATTAACTGCTCATAGGATCCCTGAAGGGAAAGCTGTGTAGCTTTGTGTATCTTTCTGGCAGATTCAATTAGTCTGTCTCTTTCTTGAAGGAAAGAAGGAGGTTGTAGGGTGCCTTCTGCACTGACCGCAGGGAGAGGAACTGGCAGAAACACTGGTGTGAGCGAGGGGCAGTCTCTGTGTGTAGAATGTCACAGGAGGAAGGTCATTCAGCCTATTTCTCAAAGAATAACCGAATCCCTCCTTATACTGTTTCTCCTTGATAGTACTATCCCTCACCTTTCCAAATGGTTTGGAAGGCAACACAGCTGGGCTGCACCGTAAATGTGAGTGCCCTACTGTTACAAGGGGAATGGACAGAGATGGAGTTGAATAACTTCTGTGGAACACACTGTTGCTCATGCTGATTAATTGTGCTGTGTCAGTGGCCTTGAAACGCTGCTGGAGGTGCTGTGGTGCCTGCAGGTTTTCCCATCAGCTTCAGTCTCTGTGTCATGGAAAGATTAATGCTGTGAGACACATGACATAAGGGTATAAACTGACCTCGTATGCCCCATGATGACTTTTGGAATTAGTAGATAAGGTTGCTCTCCAGCTTTCTTGCTTTTAATGAGCTATTATCTTTCTGCAGGAGCCTGCAAATAGTGCAGTGACTTCTCAGTAATGTCCTTTTATGGTGATCTCTTAGATCTGATACAGTTTTCAGTAAGGAGGTAATGGTGAAAGATTACTGCTACTGCTACAGTGGATCACACAAGTGAGTTTCTTTTTTTGTCTTTGGTTATAAAATCTAGAAGGAGAGCAAATAAACTTGAAGCAAAGTCCCTGACGCCATTAACACCTACACGACCTGCTAGTGACAGGGAAAAGGGAATGTCAGCCTTTTTTTCCAGCTGGAGAGAAGTGAGTGCAGAAGCTGTAATGGATTTTTCTTCCTCAAATTTTCAGAAAGCCTGATCCAGACCAAACCCTCCAGAGCCAAAGCTTTGGTCTGGAGTTTTGGATGTTCACCTTTGACTAGAAGGCAAGGAAGAAGCAGCTTTTTCTTTGGAAAGCCCTCTTGGTATACTGATGAAATCCTTCTGCAGGTGACACACCATCAGTAGTTTGCTCTGCTTCCTTTTGAGAGGCTGTTTCTAGAGATGCTTAAGTTGCTTCTTCACAATTAAGGACTCTGAAAATTAAGGGTATATTTTCTGGGAGCCTTATATATTGATCTTCAACACAAATCCATAGCTTCCCTTTGTTTGCTTAGAGAATGAGTGGGAAGGAAAGAGTTCAGAGAACTAGTCACAAGTATTACCATGTTTTAAACTGTCCTAGAATAGCTTTCCCCAGCAGAACTATTTACAGTCTGTGGTTTAACAGATGACAGCATAAATTACTTTTTTTTTTTCCAGAAGGTGAGATGCCTGTTACATCTCTAGTTTCTAGACAGTATGTAGCAGCTTCTGCTTATAAGTACTCGCAAAACTGAGGAAAGTTGCAATATGAGGAACTGAAATATTTCACTTTTCGTAGCACACTTCTGTCTTGTTTAAACTCCTATCTTTTTGCATTATTCATTCTTTTGCCTTCAGCTTGAACAAACTCAGCCTGAAGGGAGCAGCCATGATTTAGAAATCCAGACTTTGATTTTCCCTTGCTTTCCAGACTCGGCTGTTTTGGGTCTTTCTAACACTGGAGGAAAAAAAATGAGATGAGTTGGATCATAGTTGTCAGTTTAGTTCCCACTCTCCCATTTCATCTACTGTATCTATTGCTTCCTCACCAATACGAAAAATCAATGTCCTACTGACGTGATGTAAATGAGTCTTTTTAGTTGAGTGAGCAGGCAGCAAAGTTGGCACTTGCCTGATAATAAAGACAACATTTTTTTTGAAGTTTCATGTTCTTTCCCTAATCATTTTACCTAGAACCCTGGAGGAATCTCTACTATTTCTGCATTGTCTGAGATGTACCTTTTACTGTAATAATTGTTCAATAGACTGAACTGGAAGCTTTTCTACTTGATTGAGTTCTTGACTTGGATGTCAGTGCATGCCTTACTTAAATAAGAGGACCTTAATTGGTCTGAATCAAACCAAATTCAACTTTTGCAGTGATGGTAAAATATCTTCCTAGTGCTTTTGGCTTTAGCTTCTCACTTGCATTATTAGAGGGGTTGCGTTCTACGTTGAATAGAATGATCTGGGTCTGGTCTTATTTTTGTGAAGATGCCATGTTTCCAGCCTAATAAGGTTGTCATAAATGCTGGGCCGAGGAAGATTTCTGAATAACCATCCAGCAGAGCTGGCAAAGAGAAGGCACAATGAAGAATTGGAAGTTAGGAGTTAAAGCTTATAAGAGACTCTGTGTGTGTATGTGTATAAATATAAAAAATTACCTGCTGAACTGCAAGGGGCATTTACAGTCAGTTTAGTATAACATTAATTTGATTACTGACAATCTCCTTTTTTGTTTGTTTGCTTTTTTTCAGAGTTCTGACAGTGAGGCTTGTAGGGATGTATTCTGAGGGCTCTCATTTGTAATAACTGGAGAGTTATTACAATTTAAGTTGGGAGATAGCTTGTTATTGACCCAGTCCTCTTGTTCAGCTTCAGTCACAGATAAGCTTTATCAGGAATTGAGTGCCTCAATATAGCTGGGAGGCAAATTCATCCCTGAGGCAACTCCACTGAAGTCAGTGGGTTTTAATAGCCCACAGGAATATTCAGCACTGAATTAATTTCTTTGTAAATAGTGAGTTTTATTAAAGAGGTAGATAAATGGAGCTTAGTTTTTTTTTTATCTCACGGTCTATGATCATCTTGGCTTCTCATCCCTGTTTACTTCAACAGGAGATGCCATTCTGGTCAATAGCAAGTAGTGTATCTCTGGCAACTTTCAACAAAAGAATGATTTATTTGTACAAAACCACATTTTGTACCTTCTTTATAACTTCAAGGATATGTCTGAATCACTGCAAACATAAGGATTTAAAGTTCTGTCTTAAATAAATCAAGACTCTACCCCATCTCAGGCCCACCAAGGGAAAGTGCCAAGTGATTGAGGCTTGTGCAAGAAGAGGAAACTGATGTGCTGTAGGAATGTTCCACCTGGACGGGGTGATATACACTGATCCTTACCTGAACACCTATAAATTCAGAGAATTCAAGCTGTGTGCATTCTGTTCCTTCTTAACCTCTGGAATTTGAGGAGCAATTCCCAAGCTGAACCAATGACCAATGGATTTTGTAAACATCAGCTCCACTGGCTTTCTACAAGTACTAATTTTTAGTTATAATTACTAATGTTCATTGCTGTTTAGGTGTCTACAGTTCTATGCTTGTTCCATGTGAAAATGCATGGTAAAACAATGAATTACTTCTAAGTTTTTCCTAGAGTGCAAAATGCCTATGTTATATCTATCTGTAGATCTGCATTTTATTCAATTATATTGATGTTAAACCTCCTTTTAATGTATTCCATTGCGTTTGAGTGATTCTAATCATTGTATAAGTTCATGAGCCCTAAAACTGCATTTAGTTTTACTTGTGTAGTTCTGCAGCTAGCTGCTGTTTTTCCATGTGAGCTGAAGGTAGAAGGCGGCCCCATAATTGAGTGGGCTTGCACTGGGGAAAATCAGATGAACAAACTTGCTATAAGTTAATATATTTGCAAATGTATGGAAAATATGTATGTTTAAGACCTTTGATTGCATGGGAGAGAAAAGCAGTATTATTCAAGTAGAAGGCTGCAACTGAAATGAATCAAGAATAGAAGCTGTCTATAACTAGAGAATCTGAGAAATTGTATTAAATTCATTTGTTTTCCTTTGGAGGGTTCATAGAACTTCTGTGAATAAGCTGTTTTTTTGTTTTTTTTTTTCTTTTCTGTGAGGGATTAAAATACCCCAGCATTTACTTTATAGGGAAGGGATAAGGCATGGCAGGGTAACCTAAACCTATGCCATGAGTCTGGATGTGCCATCAGGTAACATTATGGACCTTAGTGATGTGCATTTAAAATTTGAATAGCACTTATTCCACATAACATAAATCAATAAATCTTTGTACTGTTAGGTACTTCAGAGGCTTATCTAGCACCAAATTTTGGTGTATGGGTTGGATATTCTAGAAAGTGCTTTCTGAGGATTAAAGTACTTATTTTTTTGTTGCTGCAGAGCTCTCCTCTGCCTCTAGATATTGTTGTCTAAATAGTTTTTCTAATAAAAAGCCCCAGTAGGTCATGTCAGGCTTGTTTATTATCATTACTCCTAAAATTTCTTTGGTGTTATTTTTATGAAAGCCAGGCAGTGTCACAAAAAAGCTGTGGAGCCCTATGGTGCTAAGAAACTCTGAAAATGAGTCAGCCTTAAATAATTTGTAACAGACAACGATTGCTCTGTTTTCCAAATATGTGAAAACTATTAGCAGTTGCTATGCAAGTTAATTTGACATTTAATTGCATGGTATTTGTCTGTGAGCCAGAAAATATATAGAGCGAGCTTTGTTTATTGTCACGTTATGCACCAGAAGCATGTGTGTATCAGCTTACCCCTAGGATAAATACCAACTTCTCCAGCACTCATTTTTCATTTGGGAACTCTGCTCTGTGGTAGAGCTGCAATTTTAAAAAACTTCTGCTGTGTAGAAAATGACATGTGACCTGGTGTACTTATAGCTGGCAAGACATGGAGAAAAGGATGTATGAGCTGAAGTAAAGTTGTGTAGTGTGTATTATTTTTACCACGTGTATGGTTTTCTAGGCATCTGTGGTACTGTGTCTTAGGATCCAGAAGTCACGATGTTTGTATCTTGCCCATGGACATAAAGCAGTAGATGTGTGTTGTGTGACCAGTTTAAAAAGCAGCCCCAAAGTTACTGGTTTTCCTCCTGGTCTAGCTGTGTCAGGTATACCCAACAAGAGCTTGTGATGGTAACTGATAGCAAAGACACGTTTACTGCCAGTGCTCCTTTTTGGGGCAGTGGAACCATTCTGCAGCTCAGCGCAGCCCTTGGTAGTTTGATTGTCTTCATGTCTACATACAAGTTCTATTTATTCAGAAGGGAGTGATCATTTTGGTTTACAGGTTATAGTTTTTCTTGTGCTCCAGTTTACCTTGCCAGGTCAGACGCTTGAAATTCTTTGCCCATGTATAACAAGAGTAGAGTTTCTTTCCATGCTTCTAAACCCTGTAAATATTTTAAACTGGTGACTTGAGAAAAATTAATACCATTTTGATAATGAATTTTTACAGCTATTTGACAAGAAAAGTGCTGTTAGTATGGATTTTGTTGCATAGTGCATAGTAAACCTTGATTATAAATGGCTGAGGCTTTTTTCTTAGAGAATGCAGTTTAATATCCCTAGGATGGGGAAAGCTTCCTTCTAGAATTCTGATTATGCTGCTTCAGATGTAAAAACAAACCAAAAAAACAAACCAAACAAAAAAACATTCCAGCAACACCTAATGAAGAACTTTCATGTTCTTGTTACCACAATTATATTTCAATAACCTGATTCTTGTGTAATCTTGGAGACATTTTTTCTGGCAGTTTATATGTGCTATTTCTTTGGCCTGAGTGAGATCAGGAGAGGAATCCATTTGTTTTCTCAGATAAAAGGGTGGTGCCATCTCTCTTTCAGAAAAAGTAAGATAGGGTATCCGATTCCTTAAAAATATTTGGAAAACATTTTCACATACTCATCTAGCAAAGCCTGAAGTTGACAGAATCATGGAATAAGCTACAGATGATATTCTACTGCCACAATTAACAAGCCAGCAGCACAAGTTTACTACTTTAAAATAGCACAGAATGCAAAATATAGCTGCATTTAGCATGAAATCATAGGAGTAACTGTGTTTTCGGATTAAATGTTTAGAAATTCATTTGTGATGTTCTTGAATTGATGTGTTTTTAATGTGACTGTGTAAAATATACTTTTTAAATCCATAAGATTTAAATAAAACAACTGATCTAAACAGAACAAAGTTCTTCAGAGTTAATAGAAAAGCACAATCATCATGAACTGTTGGAAGCTCCACTCATCTGCTTTTTATATGAGGCTGCAAAACAGCTGTCCAGCTGTTAGTGGCTTGCAAAACAACCCTTTCACCCCTCCTTTTGTTCCTGGTATGAAACTTCTGTTAAACAGATAAAATCTTTGAACACATTTATTGTTTGAAGTTCATTGTCATGTTTTTTGGCAATTTCTCTTTTTTATATTCTTTGCAATGGTTAATTCAAATGTATGCTTGTTTATCTGTATCACTTGGGAGTACTTGGGTTCTCAGACTGTCCATATCAGAAGGTATCATAGAATGCCTGGGGTTGGAAGGGACCTCTAAAGGTCATCTAGTCCAATACCCCGTAATAAGCAGGAACATCCTCGACTAGATCAGGTTGCCCAGAGCCTCATCAAGCCTGTACATCTGCAGACAGTGCTTGTCTACCCATCCAGCTTTTTTGAGAGACCTGATGTTGGGGAAAGTAAAATTTGGTGGGTCAGTTAGGGTGTTATTCCATGTGAAATGTGACTTTATTGTACCGTAACTGAAACTCATAATTAAAGCATCTAGTTGATTAAGAGCAAAGGCAAAGATTCTAGAAAGCAATTCAGCCTATTAAACATCTGAATCTTTAATGTTGTCTGCTGATGCATTTCACTGCTAACTTCAGAGGAATTCTGAATGTGTATACATGACTATTTAAATTCAGATCAGGATTATGCTTTTAACACACATTTCCTACTTGTGTCTCCTTATATGTTGTGGCTGGCATGGAGCAGTATCAGACCACCTTACCTTCTGTTGTGGTGGCTGCAGCAGAAGGTCATGATCACGTTGTTTGCAGTAATATATCAGACACTTGCCTTTTCCTATGACTTTAATATGTGACATGCACAAAAGAATGAAGGCAACATGGTCATCTAAGCTTGTAACTGAACTCTTACCCAGGTGCACCATTGCAAAGATTTATAGTCCTAAATTATTCCGTAGGAGCTTAACATTTGCATGGACAGAATGTAAATTAAACCCTCAGGAGCTGCTTCCAGTCTTTGAGTAAAATAACTTCCATGTTTGCAGAGAGCTGTCAGTTCAAAATTTCATGTTGATTTCCAGTGGATATTTGTGCAAAACTTCTCCCTGTGTTTCCTCTTCCCTACATTTATTTATTTGTCTTTGTGAACATTTCAAAGGTCATTTGCTGCCTGGTGAATGACTGAGCCTGAGAATTTTCTGCAGATCTTCTGCAGATCTGCCATTCATTAGGCAGATGTGGGTATTTTCACACAGCTGAATCTGATATTTTATTAATGTATTACTGCTGTGGAGATTTTTGGAAATAATGAGAGCCCCTGCTCTAGGGATTAGTTAATAGTTTATTATAACCAGGTCTGATATAAGAATTTTCTCTTGGAGTAAACATGCATCAGTCTAGTTGCCACTGGTTGGGCACACAAAGTACATAAAGAAATATGAAGGAACCTATGGTTCTGCCTTTTCAAATCATAATAGGGACAGGATTGGAATCTAGATGTAGAAGAAGCACTGGAGGAACTTCAGGGATTATTTTGCTCATTCAAATATTTCTTAACTACCTTAAATTTGGGATGGTATTGAATGTTTAATACTTGCAAGTAATTGAAAGGGCTTTTTCTGAAGGCTTGTAGAAGACTAAAAATAGTGTACTTGCACATAGTTTTTTTTCTGCTGGAAGATGTTTTGATAAGTTTTCATGCAGCTTGAAAACATTCACATAAGATAAGATGAAAGTTTTTGAGAATGGTAGCTTTTAGATCAGGAACCAGACAGATGAATGTTTTATGAATTAGATTACAGTTGAAATTGTCTGAATGAGTTTCATAGCAGGCAGCTAACTAACTTTTTTTTTTCCCCGTCTTGAATTGGATTTAACTGTTGTAGTCACAGCAATTATACTGTGGTTTGTGGGCAGTTTACTGACTTCCATTATTTGAATACATTTTGAGGAATTTTGTAAGTTTGACCTTTTGTAACATCAGATAGCAGCAGGAGTTTTGAAGAAAACAAACTGGCTACAGAACTGTTGAAAAGCGAGATTTTCTCAAGCATATAATCATTATTGAAGATGACTATATTAAAACTGAAATAAACCTTTGAAACCTCTCAATGCCAAGGGATATTTTTGTAATTTTTAATGTTTAGTTCACATCAATTTTTCTTTATTGCTATGTTGGAAATGAAGCCTTGGAAATTAAGAACTTGCGAGTGGTAATTGCTATTCCAAATACTTCAATACCCTCCTCAAGCATTTGTTCTAGCTAGGTAATAACTACTTACTCTTCTTGCATACAAAAACTCTTAAATAACATCATCTGGAAGTAAAGAAAATCCTTGGGAATGTCTAGAAATCTTTGTGGAACCTCTTATTTATCCTTTAGACTCAAAATGGAAATAGGTAAAGATTTAAATAAGGATTATGCAAATGTACATTGTGAATACAGAGTTGTTTCAAACCCAGTATCACTAGCAGAAAAGTCAGTGAAGTTAATAGGAGTAAATGTCTACTGATTTTCTGTGTATAGGATCAAAATCTGTATGAAAAAGTGTTTTGTATGTCCAATATAATAAACATGTATGTCATCATTGCATATTTGGCCCAGAAACAGGAATGTAGGATGAGTTAAAGGAACTTGAGATCCAAATAAGTCACTTAACTTTTTCTGTAATCTGTACTTTGTATAGCATACTCTGGTTTTATTAAATACATAAGCAAAAGTTAGTTGTTCAATGTACATAAAAGGACTACTTTTGCTGAAATAGTAACAAAATATTACATAGAACAAAGTAGTAAATAATATCTTCTCTGCTTTGTAAAGAAAAATTTTCTGAAACAAAATATCGTGAGGGTTAGCTTAGCTTTTCTGAGAGAAGCTTTAACTTCTTGCCTAAAAATATAGTTTATATTTTACAAAATATGTAGCACATATGCCATTTTTGTCATACTGAGACCCTCATTTGATCAAGTTGAATTTTAATCTTATGGACACTGAGGTTGCTGGCAGAATAATCCAGAAAGTCTACTCTGGTGTTGCTACAGGTTCTATAGCTGGGTTGAAGATAGTCCTGGAAATTGAGCTGATATTGCCAATAGATAGGTGCTAATGATATCTAATGAAAAATAACAGTGCTAGCACATTTGTCATGGACTACAACTCAAAGCCCAGGGAAGAACAAAATACATTTCTTTAAAATATGAAGCAGAAATATCTCAGAAGTCTTTGGGACAGGCCCTGTATAATGCCTAAAAAAATGTACTTTAATGAGCTATTACTTAAAGCAAAACATCTAGAAAAGGTGGCAAACTGTCTTTGAAGTTTTGTCATGCGTGGGACTCTTATGTTTGGAACTGACCCTCCCAGCCAACCCACAGAATGGAGCCTCTTTGTGACCTGAACTTGCCTGCTATCCTCATTTGTATTGTGAGGACTGTCAGAGTCGATCTATCTCCAGTGGGACTCTGCACGGAAGGGGTGAATGGCAACAGAAAGGGTTGATCAGTATGGTTTGGGTTTGGGTTTTTTCTTTTTAGTTGCTTAATTTTATCTTAGCTTTGTATACAGTGACTTTTCTGTGCTGCCTCTTTCTTGATGACAACAGCCTCATGTATTTAAAGGGTAATGTCATTTGGGCTTCAGAAAGCATTGAAAAGTCAGTGGAAAATGTGAACTACTGAACTGGCATATTGCAAGGACAAACACATCAAAGCAGAGGAGTAGAAAACAGCTCATTCTGTTCTTGGGTAACAAAGAATATTCTCCATGCCTAGGAGGGACATTTATATATCAGGTTTAATTTTTAAATAAAATAGATTTGAAAGCAAAGAACAAAATAGTTCAAAGGTTTCAGGGTAATTTCAGTAGGTACATTCAATTATTTGCTCTGTAAGATCTTAACAAAAAGCAAAAGAGCAAAATAGTGATTTAAAGATAGACTTGGAAAATTCCTCGGCTTCTTAAGTGTTTCAGACTAGAGCATGGCTTATATGGGTTCTGGCCTTTCTAGGTAGCTATGCTGGCACTCAGTTGGCACCCAAGCTTTTCTTGCTATTCTTTTGGATGAGACAGATGGAAATTGAAAAACCAGTTTGTTCTTTTCCAAGACTGAGAAACTAAAGTTCTTATACAGTCAATCCTCACCTTTTTTTACCATCTCAATAGGAATGTGGCCAGTGAAGCCAAATCTAATGTTAATAAAACAAAATCAGCTCTTTCTATCCTTCCTTCAAATGCAGACCCTTATCTATGTTTTCTTAGATTAGGGAATGTTTTATGGAGAACATAATGCTTCACTCTGTTTGAATGGGATGGCAGGTTACGTTTCTCATGCAGCTGCTGTATTACTTGTCCTAGAGCAAATGAGCTACAGAGTGTTTGAAATAACATAGCTGGCTTGAATCCTTAGCAGTACAGAGGTTTAGGAAACCCATGCACAGGTCAAATAGCTGGCAAACCTGAGGTGGTAGGACCTGTGGCGTGGTGCAGTGCAGCAAGGGGGCAGTGCTAGTGTCAGCTGGCAGAGCAGATGCCTCTTGGTATGTGCCATGGCCTTACTCTTGCATGCTGTGTGTTTGTTTAGAGGGCTCTCCTTTTGCCATGAAATTGGTGAACTGTGTTTCTTGCCACATGGCCCTACAATTCCTTTGTCCCCTTCAGAATTTTCATTACTGTTGGTGAGAGCTCAGTGACAGCAGAATTAAAAATTGTCTGCAAAGTTAAATCAATATACTCTTTACAAGGAGGTTTAATTTCAGGGTTTGAAAGCAGAAGCTTAAGAGAAGCTGCCAGTGACCTCTTAGCAGAACATGGAAGACTGAATGCTGTTCAGCTCTCAGGACCAAAGTTCTAATGAAGGCAGTAGGTGGCAGAAAAATCAATCAGTTCTAGGAACTAAAACCAAGACAAGATCCATTATCTTGCAGTCAGTGTCTGTTTCACCTCAGGCTCAGAAATTCTGGTCTGTGTTTCTTTTAATGTGTGTTCTGGAAAGAAGTCAGGAAAAGTTTAGATACATGTATTTGGTTGCAAACAAATTGCCCATATTTACTTTAAGCCTTGATTCATTATAAGCTTCCCTTCTCAGCAAGGGAGGAATTAGCCTTAGTTAAATATATAGTGAACAGATTTCACTTTTTCATCCCTTTTATTGCACTTAGAGAAAGAATATAAGCTTTCTGTATAATTGGGCCATGTGCACTGAGAATATCCTTGGAGTCAGGATTTCTTAGAGAGCCACGTCGATTATGTCTCTGTTTTGGTGACTTTTGTCCCATAAACAGAACAGCATTTTTTTGTGAGGAATTGTTCAGCTTCCCAGTTGAGTCATTCACAATGGTTAATAGTTACAATGAAACCTTTGATCTTTTATTTTAAGTTTCCTGGATTTCCTCATACAAATATAAGAATGAAGCACCACACCTTTGTGATACCAATTTAAATTTTGGAAGGGATTTCTAAATCGAATTTGTCAGTTGGTGGAAGACTAGGTACCCTGGAAAGTTTGTGATGGTCACTGTCTGCATGTGAGACAGCAAGAGCAGTGCTGGGAAAGGCTTGCTCCGTTACAAGCAGGATTTGTCACAAACTTTCTTCAGCAGGAAGCTGATTTTCTGGCAGGTGGCTGCTGTGTTTCAGTTCATGGGCTCTACTACTTGTCAACCTGAAGCAGCTTTGCTGACACTGTAGTCTTATTTCCAGGTCTCTTGTCTGCTCTGGGGATGAAATGCCAGCGTAATTTTTTTGTTGAGCTCCTTGGTGATGGACTTAAAAGTAGTTAATGGTCATAATGACACTCCTCGACCTTTTAACCTTGCAGAATTCTTTTTCCTTGCCTTTCTGTATGCCTGTATATACTGGTGTAGGTGTTGATATGGACTGGGCAATGGGTGCAGTCATCTTGGAAGACTTTGTCAATAGCTTCCACTTCATCTTACTGACTTGAAATATCCTTTGCAAAATGCGTATTTTCTTGTCAATTTATCAAAGAAGAAAAGTGTTATTTGTAGGAGAAAACACTGATTTTCACATAGAAAAAATATCCTTAAATTCTACTACATTTATATTTAAGCACTCCCTAATAGAACTTTGGTGGAGAAAGATCAGCAGTAAAATACCCAGACATGTTATGGCTGACCTTAGAAGGCTATAGCTTTTCTAGCTGTAACATTTTATTCATTTAAAGATAGTTGTGTGCATATTTCTGTGTTCATATTTCTGAGATGACCTGGTGTTCGTAAGCAACAGATGCTCAGCTTCAAAGGCTAATGAGAAAAAGTGGGTGTCTGGGAATGAAAGTGCTCTTGGCACATGCATCAAGCTGCAGATCAGTTGCTTCAGCTGCTCTAGCAGTAGTTTTGTATGCAGAAAAACTGAGTAATGGGTAGTTTATATTTATGGTTAGCATTAGTCAGCTCTGCCTGTGTAGGTAAGCTGCTTCAGGCCTTTTAAAAGGCTGTGCCAACATGTGTGGACTTTTCTTTATTATTAGAACTTACTTGACATTCTTATTCTTTGAAAAGACTTACTATGTGTGATGATAACATGTGGGTTACTGCTGATTAAGGTTGTGTTAAAGAGAAGTAACACCACATGCCTTGTGATACTGCACAAAATTGTCTCTTCTGGCTACAATGTTAGAAGTAGTTCAGTGGAGCATCCAGTATGTTTCTGTCAGGAGGGAAAGGAGAATTTTGATAGTACTGGCATATCCATGTAATATCTATATGGGATATTACATTTAAATGATTTTATTGTAATTTATTAAATGATTTTATTGTAATTCTTAAGTCTTCTTCAGTACATAAGTTGTTGAAGTTTGGATAGATGTTGAATTTTTACTTAGCGCTGTATGATAGAAGAGAGGGAGCTATGGAGACAGTGTTAAATTTAGTCCCACACTTTGTCATATATCTCTTGACTCCTTGGGAAATTTCCACCATGTTGAGTGATGTTATCTGAGCCTCCCTGCAGAGGTTTTCAGACGGGCAGCTCTCAGTAAGGGCAGCAATACTATCAGAGAACTCTGCTATTGCAGAAATAGAGATTATCATAGAAACGCCTTATTTAACAGGTTTGTGATTTTTTTTTTTTTCCCTGTCTATTGAATTAAATAAATTTTAAAAAGTAAAGAAAAATGGCTGAAAACATGAAATGTAAATGATGAAGCTTGCAATTTTGCAATTGAACAGCTGTAACTGAGATCATTTCCAGTCACGAACAATGTCAAAATATACAAATCAAGATTCACTTTCATGGGCACCACAGAATGATGCATCAAGCATTTATTCTTTGAAAGGTGGTATTGTTGTTTCTCTGCCAGATACTACAGCTTTTTTATGATTTCTGCTATCTACCTGTGCTTTATTTCTGCTGAAGCTATCTGGTAAGGTTTAGGTACAAGGGAGTGACTCATGAAAACCAAAATACAATGGAAATAAATTGCTGTAGGAGAAACTTTCAAATGGATTGGGATTTTCTGTCCATGCTAGATAGGTGACAGTAATAGGTAAAAAGAAAACTTAAACTGCATAGTCAGAACAGCTCCTTGTCATCTTTGGGCTGAAAGCAAATCATTGCCCTATGTGGCACTGATTCAGAATGACTAATGATCTGTATATGGGCAAAACACTCGAGTGAGATTTAAAAACAGGTCTGCTTGAATTAGAGCAGGATTTGGACCTAGATCTCTTGCATTCTGCACAAGTACCTACCGATCAATTGGATACAGGGAGTGAGGAATGCAGCATCCTCTGTGGAGAGTATGTACATGCATGAAACATTTAAAGTGAGACTTTTTCAAAAACCAGTGTTCTTGCCTTTAACTGAGTCCTGTTCAGTAATGTACAGAAAATGTTGAGTATGCAAGTAATGACTAACACCAATTCACTGTGGTGTCTCAGTGTTTGTTTAATTAGGTGTTATTTTCCTATCTCTTGATCTAAGCTTTATTTTTACAATATTTGGAAAGGTCAGTGGGAAGCACATTACTAACTTTGTGTAGGTGACAATTCAGTTCCTGAAATTAAACTGCCAAAAACTTAACTGAACATTTGGCAAATGGATTGTTGATTTTTAGATTTTACTTTTTTTCCCTAAAACATCTGCTGCAACATAATACAACTGTTAGCTTTAGAAGAAATCTGTTGGAATCAGACATTGTTACATGTGGTTTCTATCTAATGGGATCTCAAAATTGGTTATTGCATCTTCAGAGAATAAGCTTAACAGAAAGCCTCTCCTTGCATCTATATGATGAATTATTATGCATGCCTGGGAAAAATGTGTGACTTTCTTATTTCTTTAACAATGGTATAGCTGGTCAGTAGTGAATATGTATGTCTGGGAGATGTCCCATGCATCTTTTAATAAGGGAATGATTTGTGTAGATTGTGAATATCTGAAGAATCCTTTGAAAGTCACACAGAACAAGCTGTTATGAACCTTCTGTAGATCTGTTCCTTTTTTCTTTGACCAGTTTATACAATAAACAAACCAGTGACATCAATTGGATTTTTTTCCTTAAAGGCCAAGTAATGAGTCAGGTTCTTTAGCAAGCTTACTTCTGCATGAAAATCAATCTTTTTAAAGTACAAATATTACAAGAACAAATACATGCATGAACTGGGTTGAAATTACTGAGTTAAAGCATTCAGGTTGGGAATGTTTCTCCCAACTTTCAGCCACTGATCTTTTTTCTCTGTACTGGAATAATTACACTGAGCTGAAAAGGCAGACTGTTTAATCACTGTATCACTCTATTCTTAATCTTTCAAGTTGAAGAAATGGGAACTAATAGGTTAAATGGGACCTTATGTTCACCAGGGATGACCAATCTAAGAGAAAAACGTGTTAATCAGTCTTCAAGGACTGTAACGAATGTTCTGCTGAATTAGGCTGGTGCAGCTGATCCTTCACCATCCACAGCATTAACAGGCCTGGAAAATAAAAGACTGGCCCCATGTCAATAATGGTGGACATGGACAAAACCCTAGACCTTGTTTGAATTCACACAGTTAAGGCTCCTTATGAAGGTCCTCTGAAATCTTCCATGATCCTGGTGTGTTGCTCAACTGCCCAGAATCAGTGAATTGCAAAAGTGGTTTTACAGCAGAAATGGTCAGGGCCTGAATGTTCAGTTTGTCAGGGCAGAAAGTCATTTAACAAACAAAGGCATGCTATGTGTTTAGAATAAAGGAGAGTGTAATGATAGCAGGAGTGGGTTTTAAGTGTAGATGTATGTGATATGGAAGTTCCCAAGGACCTAGAACACTCCTCTACAGCAATGGAAATGCAACATCAGCATGGAAATAGTCACAAGGACCAACAATCAGCTTGTGAAACAGAGGAGTATAGTGTTGTACTCCAAACTGACTGACTTGCAAAGGCTCAGCTGAGCAAATATTTCCCAATGAATAACTAGTTGGACTAAAATGTCAGTATTGTTCTCTGTTTGTAAACTTTTATGTTCATATTTGCAAATATTGTTACAAAAACTTGCTTGCAGAAGGGTATGTAGAAGCAGTAATTATCATATTAGTATTTGTGGAAAGCAAGCAGTTTATGGGTTAAAACTGAAACCCTAATTCTGAGCCTTGATCTCACGAATCTACTAGAAATGATATCATGTGCCAATTAGTTAAGACAACTTGAACTTCAAGTGCTGTTTTACAAGCCAGTCTATGGGAAAATTTGTCATCGGGAATTTAGAAAGACAGTATTGACCAATATTTCCTGCTTGATTGTTTTCTGGCTTTGGCAGAAAGACAGGAAATTGCAAAAAATGGATTTTAATTTAAAAATGTTTCAGGGTTATGTAAGTCTGAAGTTAAGTTTTGGTTTGCTTTTTCTCAGTGACTACAAGTAATACCACCCTGACATTGATGCTTTCTTGAAAATGTATGCAGTATCATACATTTTGTTTAAAGTTAATTTCTGTCCACGTAGTTTGAAAACTAATGCTTTACTCAAATGGAAATCAATGGCTTGAGCACACATTTTTGTCTGAAATGATAGTGAACTTTACAATTTGACTTTAACAAGGTGCTGAAGAGAGATAAATTCATGCGTGGATGAACTTTCAGTCTGCTTATGTGTACAAGGAGAAATTAATACCAGTAGATACTGGTGTTTAGCTTTTCTGTTTGATTTGATGATGACTGATGTAACATAGAACAACTGTTCATTCAATTGTGTGAATGTTCCCACAGACATTGTGTAGACATCTAAGAGGGAAATTATTGCCTCTTGATTCTTTATTGTAAACCACGAGAAGGGGAGAATTAAAGTTGAGTCTCCCTTATTTTGCACAAGTGCTACTTAGTCCAAAGTGATATGCATGAGCAGGGACTCCTTTTCTTCAACTAGCTTTCTATGTCTACAAAGAGCAGGGACTCCTTTTTTTCAACTTGTTTTCTATGTCTACATCAAATCAACTCCATCAATGCCTATATCTTTGCAGTGACTGAAGTTGTATTCTGAAATTTAGTTTTGAGGAAATCCTCCCTTATTTAAATATTTCATGGTTTTGGGGGGGAGGTAGAACTGCATTTAATGTGTCACTGTGTTTGATTTTGGAGTAAGTTGCTCTAGTTGTCCTTTAGAGGTGACANATAATATATAAATATTATAAATAATATTGTTAATTATAAAATATTACTATATATACAAATATATATTAAACTTTAACTTTGATTTTAGCTTGATAGCAAATACATTGAAAATGTTAATGTTTTATTAAGTACTCCAAATACAACTACTTGAACATTATTCTTTGATAACAATAAAAAGCCCAAAGGAAAAAGAACAGTTTATCTGTACAAAAATTTAAAAACTAATTGATTTTTGTCAAGAAAAATGCAGAAATTTTTGAAGGCTGAAGTTGTATATAATTCCCTCTCTTTGTCTGGCCAATAACTTTTATTGGCTAGCTGAGTTTTCAACGTTGAGTGGGCTTTGTGTCTATTTGGCTGAATTTCTGCCTAAGCCAGTGTGAACTGGCATTGTGTAGGATGTAACAATCTGAAAAAAGATCAGCCAGTATTATGAAAATCTAAATACATACAGGAAGGGTGATTCTTTTACAGAACACTTCATCCACTGATTTTAAAGCACTTTGAAAGAGATCAGCAGCTCCCACACCCTGATTAGCCATTCTGTTGACATGAGCATTGATAGGGTCTATGCCTGTAAAGAATTTTGTTACCTGTGATTTGTGTTACTCTGGTATCTTACCCTTTTAACTCTTCTGATGTCTGAAAACTCGCTATTTATGTTTGTTGAATTTGCATGATGTATCAAGCTTTTGAATTGCTGAAATATTTGATAAGGAGCTGTCCTGACTTAACCATTTGTATTTTCACTTGAAAAATTCTTCAGGGTTTCTGGATAGATTAAGAACTGTTAGCTGTAGAAACAGTCCCACTGTTTGAAAATGTAATCTACTTGTTGTTAGGTCAGTTCTGCAAGAACTTGTCTACAATGTCTCTACATTCTCTAGAATACCTGAGTTTTTACCTGTCGGTTTGCTTTCATAAGAAGCTGTGCTTTTCCAGTGTTTCACTTCTGTAAATGAGACAAGGGCAGAGCAGCACATGTCTTCCTCCGCCTTGTAACAGCCGAACCCGTGGTTTTCAAAGTGGCTAGCACCTACAGACTGATCTAAGGTGGTTTGATGGGCAGACTTTAGACCTGGTCAATTCTTGTCTTTCGTCTATTTTTACTCTGTAAATAAAAGCAAAACCCTTTTAGTTATTAAATGATGAACATTTTGATTTTGTTCTTTTTTGTTATGTTCTGTCACCTCTGCCTGTGATGCAAGGCAGTCAAGCTGGAAATTCTGTTTATTGTATATTTATTTTCTGGTGTTGAAAAAAATAGAAATATAGAAATTCCTGGGTTTAACTTTTATTTTTCATATCTTCTACTTTGCCTTCAGTTGTATGAATACACATTTCTGTCCTTCCAGGATGGAGCCTTTAAAAGCCTTTAAAATGGTAATGCCTGGATATGAGACTTTGTCTGTATTTTTAAGACATATAAAATTTAGTGTTTAACTCAGAAGAAAATAAATTCTGTAGCAAGATTATCTTGCATAAGTAATTCTGAAAATAATGTAGCACAATAATTTATTTAGTCATGGCACCGGCTGTGTTTATTTCTGTCACATCTCATGACATTCTGTTTGTACATCTGCCCACAGCCCATGTTTTTCAATCTGCAGTAAAAGCAGCCATGCAGATTATGCATAACATGGGGGGTTGGGTAGATATCACAGAATCACAGAATGTGACTCACAGATATCAACTTTATGTAGCTCTAGCATGTGTTAATTTATTTTGGATGTGCAAGTANTTTACAATTTGACTTTAACAAGGTGCTGAAGAGAGATAAATTCATGCGTGGATGAACTTTCAGTCTGCTTATGTGTACAAGGAGAAATTAATACCAGTAGATACTGGTGTTTAGCTTTTCTGTTTGATTTGATGATGACTGATGTAACATAGAACAACTGTTCATTCAATTGTGTGAATGTTCCCACAGACATTGTGTAGACATCTAAGAGGGAAATTATTGCCTCTTGATTCTTTATTGTAAACCACGAGAAGGGGAGAATTAAAGTTGAGTCTCCCTTATTTTGCACAAGTGCTACTTAGTCCAAAGTGATATGCATGAGCAGGGACTCCTTTTCTCCAACTAGCTTTCTATGTCTACAAAGAGCAGGGACTCCTTTTTTTCAACTTGTTTTCTATGTCTACATCAAATCAACTCCATCAATGCCTATATCTTTGCAGTGACTGAAGTTGTATTCTGAAATTTAGTTTTGAGGAAATCCTCCCTTATTTAAATATTTCATGGTTTTGTGGGGGAGGTAGAACTGCATCTAATGTGACACTGTGTTTGATTTTGGAGTAAGTTGCTCTAGTTGTCCTTTAGAGGTGACATCATCACTACATGCCCTTGTAAAAAGTCTTTCTTGTAGGCCCAATTTAGGACCCAAAGGAGGATAGTGTGTGAATTAAAATTCTATGCTGTAGTCAGAACAGGTAGGAAATGTAAGTTTATCCACAAGTCAGTTTACTCAAAGAAGTTTACTAGCTGTTTTAATACGTATGGTTAGAGTTTCACTTATTCTCTGTACTAGGAAAAAAGACTTGTGAGCAATAGATTCCGCTTGTTCCTCTAGAAAATCTGGCAGTTAGATGATTTGAAGCACCAGGCTTTTTCTGTACTCCAGGAAGAAATGCAGTCATATTATATTATAATATTATAAATAGTATATAATATATAAATATTATAAATAGTATTGTTAATTATAAAATAATATATTACTAGATATACA
>VWZY01013660.1:0-20062 GCA_013399075.1 Chloroceryle aenea | reverse complement strand
GATAAGGAGCTGTCCTGACTTAACCATTTGTATTTTCACTTGAAAAATTCTTCAGGGTTTCTGGATAGATTAAGAACTGTTAGCTGTAGAAACAGTCCCACTGTTTGAAAATGTAATCTACTTGTTGTTAGGTCAGTTCTGCAAGAACTTGTCTACAATGTCTCTACATTCTCTAGAATACCTGAGTTTTTACCTGTCGGTTTGCTTTCATAAGAAGCTGTGCTTTTCAAGTGTTTCACTTCTGTAAATGAGACAAGGGCAGAGCAGCACATGTCTTCCTCCGCCTTGTAACAGCCGAACCCGTGGTTTTCAAAGTGGCTAGCACCTACAGACTGATCTAAGGTGGTTTGATGGGTGGACTTTAGACCTGGTCAATTCTTGTCTTTCGTCTATTTTTACTCTGTAAATAAAAGCAAAACCCTTTTAGTTATTAAATGATGAACATTTTGATTTTGTTCTTTTTTGTTATGTTCTGTCACCTCTGCCTGTGATGCAAGGCAGTCAAGCTGGAAATTCTGTTTATTGTATATTTATTTTCTGGTGTTGAAAAAAATAGAAATATAGAAATTCCTGGGTTTAACTTTTATTTTTCATATCTTCTACTTTGCCTTCAGTTGTATGAATACACATTTCTGTCCTTCCAGGATGGAGCCTTTAAAAGCCTTTAAAATGGTAATGCCTGGATATGAGACTTTGTCTGTATTTTTAAGACATATAAAATTTAGTGTTTAACTCAGAAGAAAATAAATTCTGTAGCAAGATTATCTTGCATAAGTAATTCTGAAAATAATGTAGCACAATAATTTATTTAGTCATGGCACCGGCTGTGTTTATTTCTGTCACATCTCATGACATTCTGTTTGTACATCTGCCCACAGCCCATGTTTTTCAATCTGCAGTAAAAGCAGCCATGCAGATTATGCATAACATGGGGGGTTGGGTAGATATCACAGAATCACAGAATGTGACTCACAGATATCAACTTTATGTAGCTCTAGCATGTGTTAATTTATTTTGGATGTGCAAGTAGAAGATACGGTGGCTGTTCCCTTCAGCAAATTGTGTATGCTTATGTAAATGATACTGCTCCTTTAACTGGGCCCCTGCTGTCTCCAGATTTTCATTGTTGGCTGAGGTGGATACTTAAATCTAATGAGTTTCTTATAAAACCAGAAGATTGTTTCCTTGTCCTGTTAGCATGCAGTTTGAGAGAACTGTGCTGCAGAATGTTAAGATTAAACATAATCTCTTATCTAGAATAATTCAGTGCAATATAATATTTGGATGTACCTGGGCCTCTAAACTTTTGGCATGCTGTCATTCCTCTTTATTCCTGTTTGTTCCTAAAGGAACACGGTGGGCACTGACCTAGTCAGCCATGGCAAAGAATTATTATGCTGGTAGAAAGAGTATAAAGATGAGTTTATGGGAAATGGTTAGGGAATAAACTGATAGCATACAGAAAGATTGTATTGATGTACCAAAAAAACCTGTAATAATCACTCTGTGACTTTCTCTAAAATCAGTTTCATCTTCTATATTCACAGCACTTCAAATGTTTAAGTGGATACGTGATCCAATTTTACACGTCTCTTAACTTGTGTCTAAATGCACAATGAGAGCCAGCAGAAGATAACTTGAGAGCTGTGGTACATTAGCTGAAGGATTGTGACTGGCCGTTCTTTGCCTAGTTGGTATTACAGAGTTATTTTTGCAAGTCTGTTGCTGGCCTTTTGAGAGGAATTATCACCTTTTCAACTTTGACGAAGCTGAAGGGCAGGACTGATGAGGGGGCTTGGCATCCTAAGGCAGAATTCTTCAGTTCTTGTGCCTCAGACAGGAATCCACAGAACTGAGTGAGACAGCAAACTTCTTGTCCGTGTGTGTATGTATCTCTGTGCGTGTACCTCTGGGAGAGTGAGGGGTCTGAGAGGAGGTGGTGGGCTTCTGAGATTGTGGACCAAGGCATGTCCGGGATGTTTCTTGTGGAACTGGGCCTTTCTCTAACCTGGAACTTGTGTAAGAGGCACTAATAATATCCTCTTATGCAATAATAAAATAGTAAATGGGAAAACAAAGAGTAAAAAAGGAAAGTTTTGTAAACAGCTCTTTCTGAACAGCAATATAGATTAAAAGAAACTCCTGTGAGATGCTTAAAGTATTTAGAAATTAACTGTGAATTATTGTAATACTAATTTGTGCTTTCATGTGTTTTACATTCATAAAAAGTGACATACAAAAAATGTCACTATTCAGTTTTTCAGATGTATTAAAAAATTATTTAATCCGCGATTTTCTTACTTGGTTGAAGGCAGTAGAGTAATATAAACAATTGAAGGCTGCACCTTAACAATATTGAGATCTGTTTAGCTTAAAATAAACAAAACCCACCGAGGGCAGTGGATTAGACTCTGTACAGGCCACGTATGAATTGTGTACTAGATAACTGAGATTGCCCAACAACATTCACCTTTGGAAATAGTGCTTCTTAGCATTTTGTGAGATTCCATGTGGGAATACAAGAAAATGGTTTAGGTTTTAGTTAAAAAAGTACTTATCTTCTTTTTTCATGTCAGGTAAGAGTAGCCTTTTCCTGGATGATCCATGTATTAAGAATAATGCTTTTATGGCAAAGTTAAGGAAACATAAGGAATTGCTTGTAAAAAGGAAGACCGTGGAGCCTTGGGGAATTACAGTTTTTGTGCTAGGCATTTTGATTCAGGATCCTAAAAGGCCTTCACTATTTCCTTTTAATGTGTGGTTGTGAAAGCTTCATTGCATTACTGTAATTATATTAATGAAAGCAGTTCAAAAGTAGAAATTAATCTGCTCACTGCATCCACGGGGCACTGAAAGGATGAGAACTGTCTCATGAAGGTTGAGAGCTATGCAGGGCTCCTGCTTTTGGGCTTTTGTTTTCAGTAGTGTGATAGTCTTTAGTGTCACCTCAAGACAGGCTTCTGGAGGCCCTTTTGACACTGCTGTCGACCACTCCTGCTCCAGAAGTGCCTGTCCCTCAGAGGCGAGCGTGCCACTGCTGGGGACCTGCTGTCACTGTGAAGCTTTAGCTGGGAATGGTATTGACAACAAGCAAAACTTTCATTTCAGCTTTTAATTGACTTTCATAAGTAAATTCTTGGTACATAAGACTTTCCTTTATACTCTTTATGTGCATATTTGTCAGATTTTATTGAAATAATTTTATACACAATATTGGAATAATCTGTAACATTAATGCACACCTTAAACCAGTTTTTATTTACACTGATCACAGAAAGACAGAGGAATGAGGACAAATAGTTTACATTCACCATCTTTATCAGCATTTTAAGTATAGTTAACCAGCACACATCACACACATCCATATTTATAACAAATGTAGTTGTTTCTAATTACACACATGGGCGTGTGGGTGTCTCCCTTTAAAAAAAAAAAAAAAGAAATGCCATTTCCCCCAGATAACCAAAGACTTACAAACAAGGGCAAATGGACCTGCAGATTGCACAATTGATGGTGTCAGGCATGGAAATGGGGTGGCTGTTTTAACGCTTTTGGTCTCTGGGGCACTTTGGAGAAATTTTGTTACTAGTGGCAAGTTTTGAACTCTTATGAAGACCTATTCCTGAAAACTGCAATGTGATCTCTTGCTTTGGAAGTGGACCTACTGGACACTAACTAACACATGTAGTTTAATGTTGTCTAACGGCACAAAACTGCAGCCAAAGGATGGTCTGGATTTTTTTTGGTTTTTTTTTAGAATACAAATTAAAAAACACATGACTTCCTTTTATGAGATTAAGGCAGCAATGGAGAATATTGTGCTACAATGTACATTAGCTGTAAATAATGTTCTATTCTCCTTTATCACATTTTTACAGTTATAATCAAAGGCCAACATATTATTGAACTGGACTGGCTGTGACTACAAAATCTTAAAATGGAGAAATAGGTCTTGTGTGATAACCTTGGTACATCAAAGTTGAATTTTTCGCCTTACCATATACACTTATATTCTATGAAAATTAAAAAAACTGGTAAAAAATATTAAAATATTTCCTATACAGAGGTACCCTTTCTAAGGTAAAGTCTAGTCATTGCTATAAAAAGGCAATAAAAATTAAGTAAAACACTGGTGTAAACCAAGTAAATGCTCACTATAAAGCTTTTATTTGTAAGGCAAATCTTCACCAGACCTATTAGAAGTTATTTTCAAAATGTACTAACTGGAAATTCTCCCTTTGTTATTGATATTACCCATAGCAAACAAAAGTGAAGTCTGCGGATAGGCTCACAGAGTGTGCAACATAAATAACAATTGCAGGTCACCTGCAAGCTTGAGGCCTCTTGGCAGTGATGACGAAACAACTTGATGCCTTTAAAAGAGAGACAGTTTAAAGCTTAGGAATTTTCTCACTTCACTGAATTGATTTTGTTCCCTTATTAAAGAAATTAAGCAACTTTTCTTTAGTATAGCAGCTAAAGAAACACCTTTAGCAAGGAGAAAAAGCAAGCGTGGAGGCGGGGTCCTGTCTTGCTGTCAGGGCTTTGGCAAAATGGTCTGCATTCTTACCAGGAAAATGCATGGCAGCAGTGGTTCACTTGTGTGAGGGCTGTGCTGCTGGGCTGAGACTCAGGCCTCTGTTTCTTCCCTTCTTGGCTCCCCACAACTACTTACATCTAGACACCTGCATGTGCTGAGGAGGACACTTTCCCTGAATACAGTCATGGGTTCTGTGTTACTTCATCTTCTGGCTCTCTGCTGTTTCTCTGTGTGCTTCTGCTAGGTCAGCCATACAGTGATTGCAGTTTGTATAAACATGTTATGGTTTCAAATCATGAAGGAAAACTGATTAAATTCTGTACTTAAAAGCAACTATATTACACTTTTAGGCTTTTCTGCTGGTTGAGATGTCTAGTTTTCTGTAGTAGTCTCTGATGCATGCAGGTGTATCTAAATTCAGTCTCAGGCAGTTAGCAGCACCACTGTACAACTTAATCACTCCTCTCATTCTTCAGCTAAGCTTGAGCAGGCAAACCCAAGTAATTGTCCATGTAATCACAGCTAAGGAAAACGCGTGTGCCAGTTTGGGCAGTCTGAGCGAACTTGGCTGATGATCAGCAAGAACTGGCCTTTGGGAGCATGGATTAGAGGGGGCAAGTGCTTGGTGAAAGGTTCCAAATGAAGTCTGAGTTACAATAGACTGAAATGTCTCAACAAAAACCTATTTTCCACGGCAGAGGGACACTGACACGTGGATGTTTGGAGATACAACTGTTCTCTGTGTATGATCCTCTCTAACTCAGTGATGCAAGGTCACAGATGTAACAGGGCTTAACTGAAGGCCTAACATCTGTAAATAAAGTTCTAGATATTTTTTTCAGACTGTTTTGCAGTGTCCTGTAGTGTACCTCCTTCCTAAAGGAACTCAGAATGTGGCTGGCTTTCTCATGTACCAGCTAATACTAGTTCAGTAAATGAAGATTTGTATTAATTCTGGTATCCAGGCAGCTCACAGATTCAGTCCTATATGGCGATTTCTGGCCAGCTTTGCTTAAAATATTCTATATGCTACTTTCAGTGTCTGTATAGAGAGGAACATAGTAAGGTCACTTCAAGGTCCTGTTTCTGACGGTTTACCTTCATTTTCTAACAGCTTAACTTTCCACTGATTAGCTGGGTCAGCCTACAGTCCCCAGCGGGAACATGGGGATGAGACAGAGGGAGGTAGACTGAAAAAGGTAGGAAAGTAGAATCTCTTCCTTTGGAGGAGACTTTCTGGAGATGTTTCCAGAAGATATGTGTCTCTGTGCTATGGCCAAAAGCCTGCAAACTTGTTTGGGGGTCTAATCTGGAACATCATGCTGGCCTTTAAATTAAGGAGATAAGAGTTTTTGCACATGATCTGAGCTGTGAAACATAAGTATTCTTAGCCCTGAGAAAATAAAATCAGTAGAATGAACATATCCTACTTTACTGTTGAGAGTGTATACGGGATTTCTGTAGGTAGGTTATATACTGTCATCTGCTGAGCTGTGATAGGTGTCTTATGTCAGAGTCCTTCAGGGCCATTTTAAAATGTTATAACAGGCACTGCAAATAAAACATTTGTAAATGTGATTTCTTTCAAAATTGTTCATCTGTGGTTTAAATTTGGTTCTTAGGAAATAAATTCTTAGATGTTTGCCAGTGCCTTCCGAGACTTAGTGAATCAGTCCAGGCTATGAATGAAAGCTGCTTACTACCCCAACAGCAAGCATCTGCTAATTAATGCTCTATGAATTGGAAGAACTACAAGAGAGACATTAAAAGCAAAAGTGTAGTAAGTACTACATGGCCTCCTACAACCGAACAGTACAAAATAAACTCAATTCTTGTCAAAACAATAGCGTAAGAAGTGGCTGTATATACAAGATGTTTGGTCTTGACCTTTTAAAATAATAGCATTTAAATGGTAGTTTGCTGAGAAGAAATGACCAACTATAGGAAATTTCCCCTGGGAAAATGACATAAAACATGCATTGCACGTGCAGTTAGGGAACGTGTACAACAGTAATAGCCAAGTAGTTCTCCTACATTCTCTATTTAAAATAGCATGTTTGATCCTGGATTTCCTGCAAAATCCTTCACTATGTCAAGATGTCTTTTAAGTGTTGCCAGGGTGTGCGCGCCTCAGGACATGACAGAATACAAGAAGGACTGACAAAAAAAGATATGGTTCAAACAGGGTCTGAACACTAAATAGCACTACTGCTTTTTGGCCTATTGCCCAGGAAAGACCCTATGCTTCTACCAGGAATCTAAATCCCTGGAGGTTTAGTAATTCAGCTTTAGAACAGTACCAGATATGGGAAGAATTACCCTGTGGAATGACAGCAGGAGGGGTACAAAGGAAATGGGGGATAGCTTTCCCTGGTGCTAACTAACTTTCTGCGGTGGTTGAAACAGTATGGTTAACAGACAGGTCTTTTTGACTGGCAGGAAGGGAGGTGAGAAGAGATGCTAACGTGTGACAGCTGCTTCCTTTATTAGATCCGAAAAAGGCTTTCAAGAAAATATTTTCTAGAACTGTCAAATGAGCTATTTAATTACTTTACAGAATTCTTCTCACTGGCTTTTTAACAAAACACCTAACATACTTAGCAAGCAGGTGCTACTGCATCTTGAGTAGCTTGTATCAAAAATTTTCTGCTTTTGGAAGTGGGCTGCCACTCCGTTGGCACATACTTGCCATCCAGCTGGCTACCGGGGAGAGCTCCATTCCCCAGAGCGGGTGTGTTCCCACAATAGGTGCAGATGAGGGAAGGAGTGAGCTGCTTGGCTGAAAATTCAAGACTGAGTTACAGGAAGATTTGCAGTTCAACCACATGGTTAATAAGGACCTGACTGGGTGACTTTTTAATTATTTGTTTCTTTAAACTGCAAGCGGTTGAACTGAAACCTATCTTAGTAGTGTTTCATATTTTCCATGCTTAAAATGTACTCAGGAGCTTAATAGGAGCTAGCTGCTAGAGCTGTGGCTTAGTCCTGGACTGTCTGTACCATATCACTGAGTGGAGGAAAAGAATAGAACACGGACTTCACAAAGGTATTTGTCATTCAAATGAATGCTAGTTTGTGTCTAATGGCATAATTTATTGTCCAAGAGGCATGAGGTAGTTGAGCATCATATTCTGTGGAGAATCAAAGATGGTGTTCATCTCTGGGACAGTAGTAGTATTATTTTTGGGGAGACTTCCTTTGGGAAACGTCTTGAACTTAAAGCCTTGCTGTGCAGTCATGCAAAGTGGCTTATTTTTCCTTTTCTTTTAGGCTATTCCTGGTAATAAGATTACTGCTTTCGTTGATTGGCCTATTGTCTTCTGTATAGACTTCAAGTTCTTTGTCTCTAAAATCTCAGAACAAGATGGCAGTAGTGCAATGGAATCCTGAGCTACAAATACTAGGCTAGACCAAAGAAGTTATACAGTAACAGAAACAAAAATAATCTAGTAGGTGATTGCATTGAGAGTTGGTATTAAAAATGCAATCAAACCCTAATGTGCTGGGTAGAGCTGATTTCACTCATGATAAGATTGCTTTGCTCTTATTTCAGAGCAGATCTGTGATGAAATAGAGCTTTTCCTGCCTGGGTTTTCCTATGTGAATGGTAGGGATGGGTGTGTCACAAGTGAACACTGGGTCAGGCTGTCAGCCTTGCACCAGCTGAGCAAACTGAACAATGTATAATGTGACAAGCTATTAATGCTCTGTGTTAAAGAGCCCCCAAGAGTTTCAAAACTTGGTCATTATATCTATGCTAAGAAGCTTTTGAACCATGCCACGCCAGTGGCTGAAGCAGCTCTATTATTGAAAAGTAAGCTTTTTAACAATGGAGAAAGTCTCATGTAGTATAGCAAACAATAAAAATGGGATTAACTATAAAGTTGGTGGGATGGCTTTTTTGAAGCCTTCGATGTATTTTCACTGTTTGGCCTCTTGTGTAATTAGAGACCTAGAACTGCAACATTTGAAATTCCTTTACCACTGAAATATATTTAATAACAGGATTTAAACAGCTATCAGTCATCAGCTGGGCCACAAAATGTTACTTCCTTTATAATTAGAACAAAATATCCCTTGGGTTTAAAACTGTTTAAATAAAACTATTTGTCACAGAGACTCCTTAAGAAAAGGGCAACACTTGATACATTTCAAAGTATCGATTATGTTGGTGGAGAAGGATGAATAAGGAGAGAAATTTCCCTTCCATTATTTTGAACAGAAGTCAATGTTAAATTGAAAAAGACAAAATTACTCAGGACTTTTAAACTGGGCTATTTTAAAGAAGAAAAAAAAATAACCCTCAACAAATACTGTTTTATAACTAAAAAGCCTCAATCCTTTAAATGGTCTTTTTAAAAGAGGAAGCACTACAGTTAAAAGGCAAACTGAACAGAATGGATTAGGGCAGAAAAATTCAGATGTAAGGTCCAGAGCTACACTCTGGGCTAGATACAGCCGAGAAGCTACTGCCTCTGAAAGGTACTGTGGATCTCGTGACAAAAAAAAGTACAAAACCCCCCCTCAAACCTACTGAATCTAATGAACACTGGGAAGATACTACAGTGGAAAGTGACCACAGAGTAAGAACAGCACCCAAATGCAGTTTGTTCTGTATCTTCTATCTTGCATAACACTATCAAAGAGAAGAGCTGGAATAGGCTTAGAGAGTTGAATGTGCCTAAAATATCCTTTTAAATTATTCAACACAATCATACTATATTTTGGTAGCTGAATCCATCTTAAATAATAGTAATAGCATGTTCACAGCAGGAGAATAAAGTCAAAGTGTGGTATTTTGGTGCCTCTGGGTAGATTATGTAATACTAACAATTATTTTGTCTTCCTATATATTTTACATATGAAGTATGGGCCATACGATAAAGCCAGGGAATATATTATTAAGAAGAGTATGATATTAAAATGTATCCTGTACTTAGCAGCTGTAACAGGAATTCTGTTCCTGCTGCTCTTCAGCTTGTGTAATTAAACTGGACAGAAAATGGCATGGACACACACAACAAAGAGAACCTTCTTCACCAAGAGAAGAAACTAATAACAAAACACTGAAAATGAAGCACTGAGTCTTCACTTCAGAAGGATGCAAACTCATATCCCAAAGGATAGTATGGCAAGAAAGCTAATGACATTAGTACATAGTTAAAATTGCTCTTTCCTCATAATTAGATCTAAGAATGTTCAAGTGTTGTTGGTTTAAAATAGGTCGTGGCATGAATATCTGAAGTAATTATTACTGTCAGAAAAGTTTAATTCCCTTCTTCACAACAAAAGAGCATTTAACTTATGTTGATTGCTTTTCTTCTCTGCTCCCCCCTCCTCCACTTCTGCCAATAGCAAAACTCACAAGTTTTGGTCATGTAGGGATCTCATGGCACCAAAGGATGTAAGAAAAATTAAACAGAGTCCTTAAAGATAGTTTGAAGCCACGTAATAGAAGGGAGGCGTTGAGAACAGAGAGCAGACGTCTTCCCTCAGAGAGTCAGTGGATAAGCTCTGAGCCAGCCTGGTCCAAGCGGAATCGAGGGAGCTTTGAATTTGACTTTTCTGTATTCTCAGTTTAGTTTAACATACTGGATTTTTCCTCAACTTGTTTGTTGTCATATTGTTAGCCAGTGTTGAAGCTGTAAGGAAACAGAAGTAGTTTAATAACTTTGTTGTTTCAAAGGATGGTAGTAAGAGATGTTTTAAATACATTGGTGTCAAATCTAGAGTTACAAATGGGTTTTTCTTTTTTTTTTCTGTGGATCCGAGTTTGCAATGAGAAATGTGATAAATATAAAAGCTCTTTAGTCGGCTCTCAGTTCAGTTTTAAAGTCCAGAACTGCCAAGCATATATCGGAAGAAAATTCTGTAGTTGTTTGGTTACTGTAGTCAATGTTTTATTTAAACATTATGAACGAAGAACTATCTGAGCTTCAGCAGTAACAAAGCTATTCCTAGCTCTTCAGTGGAGACTGCAACAAATTAATATGCCTGAGTGTTTGGCATGTTTCAAAGTATCATTAGGAATTCACTTCTGAGTACAATATTTTCCAATTTCTGTAAAATTTATTTGCTTCCTTTTTGCCATTATAGATTTGGGTTCAGAAGGCAAGTACTGTGTAGGAACGTCTGTTTAGCCCATTTGTACAAGAACATCTGCCTCTGGAAAAACGATCTTATTACAGTTTGAACATTAAATCTTCAGACAACAGAGGGCAGGAACAGGGGAAGAGAAGGCAGGAATAGGTGCTATGCTACTGCTTACTCTTGGCCATAAAACAGGATGCCTTTTCTTCCTGCTTCCATTCTGCATCCCGTAAATGTACACTTGGGTTATTTTTGTAAAATTCAAAATTATACTTTAAACAGCATTTTTCAAGGTAAGAAAAAGGCAAAATTAATTTTTTTAATACAAACATGCAAACCACCACTATAAAATCTAGGTCATGTTTTGAGTTGGTGTGCATAATTCTAGTTGCTTTCAACTTTGAAGATGGAAAGTGGTCCAGCATGAATGCTGATAAGTGTAACAAGCTTCATATTTGCATCCTTTTTATCTTCTACACAAAGGACTTTATTTCAATAAGCTCATTTTATTTGCTAAAAGGAAAGCAGTATTTGGAAACCTATAGTGTATTTTTCATGGGTCCTTAAGAAGTTTTCAGCAGTGTTTTCAATCAACTGGAGGCCTGTAGGGAAAGCCTTTCCCATATAACCTAGCATATAATTTCATTAGAGCTATTGTGGTTAAGCTCTGTCACTGGATATTTGTTTTGCTGTTTTCCATGTGTTGTGGTACCTATGGAGTTTAGGAAACATGTCTTCAGATTGCTGTGCAATAACTGAGGGAGAGGCTGTGACTTGTTTAAATGCACATGATAGTTTGGAAGAACCTTTGTGTCTCGGTGCGATCTCACTGTATTCAGATACAACCTAAAATACTGGATTCAGGTGATCTGTAAAATTGTGGCTTCTGCTTAGGCAAAGCAGCGAGGTGCCCAAAGCTTTCCAGGAGTTGATGTGTATGGTACTAAGCCTCCTGTGAATTCTCGTGTTGGCAGAAATAGAGAAACACAGACCTGCAAATGTATCTGCTCTGAGGAGACTGGTGTAAACCTTTAGTTGTTGCTAAGGCAGGGAAGGGTTGGTATCAGGAGAGGACGCAGGGTGAAAAGAGTACAAACCTTAAACTGCCTGACATTTCCTTGGGCCACAAGTTGGTGCTCATTTTCAGGTGTGATGCAGTAAGCTAGTCTCTAAACCAGATAGAAGAGGAAAAAGTCAGCCATATGAAGTGAGATTACGTCTGTAATCCCCAAACTATAATGGGGAAGTAGCATGAACTTTATTTAAAACAGTAACTTAAACCTTTAATAACACTGCATCATATGCCTTTAATTTGGTCACGGGGAGAACAAGCTTATTATAAGCCCCTTGGTATTAGCCTTTAATATAAGAAGCAACAGTAGAAAGTTTATGCAAATACTAAGTCCAAATATTTAGCAAGTGCATATGGAAAAGAACATCAGGAACAACTTGGCATCACACACCTTACATCCCCTAAATTCACACTCTTCTGTTAGTGCTGTAATGGGGTTGACTGGTCCCAGTGGGAGAGGAAGGAAGTACGGACCATTTCCTAGCTCATCTGCCTATGCTGTGCCATTTGGGATCACACATAGATTTTGGTTTATCATGAACTTTCAACCGGTTTGAGCTCCTGTTAGACTAGGACCATACTTTCCCCACGCTTTTAAGAGCTGCAATTTAGGATATCTTATTCTACAATACTTATTTGGAGTTCATACACTGGCCTTTTGCTAGATTTCTCATGGGGAAACCAGAGAGTTGCTGTTTACAGGAGCTGTAAAATACAAACCAGAACTTGCTAACACTACAAAATGAACAAAAAAATGTGGCTCTGGCCAAAGCCTTCTACATTCCAGTACCAGTAAACTTGTGCAAGCTGGAAAAATTCTGTTGGGCTGGTACAAATTATTCTTTGACTTTTAGATGCTAGTAGAAAATGGGTTTGTAAACCCCCAGGAAGAACAGAACAAAGGGTTTATAGAATTGCTGGAAGGGAGAACTAGAAATTATGCACAACACTGAGATGTTGGAGCTGAGGAAAACAGGGCATGTGAAGAGGGGTTCCTACTTTGGGGGTGCCCTTCTGAGATGAACATCAAATGAAGTGACTGTACTGTTTCAGAAACAAGATAATTATTTGTTTGGGTCTGGGTTTATTAAGTGGGATTAAGCAGTGCAAGATGCTGCTGTCTAGTGCCCTGATGCTTTTACTGAAGTAGTTAAAAAGCAACAGGCTACATGAGACCATAAGCGGTGCCTGTGTCTGAATTCGCTTGATTTTCAGATCTGTTTCAGCAGCTCAGTCTATCTTGAATATTAAGTTTCTTCAAGCATTCTGATATTAGTGATGAACATAACAGAAAGGTCTGCATTAACTCTAACCTTGGCAGAATGTTGAAATAATTCCAGGAAATAGAGGATGAGTATGAAGTAGCTGCTGTCTCAGGCACAACTCTGGGCTAAATGGATCTGTTGCTGTGACTCAGTAAGTTATTTCTTCTGTCTTTGCTGGGCATTCATTAAATGAACAGAGGCCATCCTGGACATAGGGTACTCCGGGGTCATGTTCCCCTCTCCCAGCATGGGGATATATGTTTAGGGACTCTTACAAATCTAAGGTAGGAGAGCTCTGAGGTACCTTTGTACATATGCCAGTTTACAACACTCTGGTATAGAGTGATAAAGCATATCTTGGACTGAACTCTGCTTAGGTAGAACTGCGTAAAGACCATACCTCAGGGCTAAATATGATTTAATGCCATATTTAATATGTATAGAATATATATTTACTATATTAAAAATATTTAATGCCATATTTTTTGTTAATAAGGAAAATATAATCTCATCAACTGGATTAATTGCATGTATCAAAAATATTTTTTCAGAATTATTATAGTGCAGTCTGGAGAAATAATTTCTGTCTAGAAACTCAAACAGTTTGCAGTAATCCTACCTCAGAACTCCAATCCACCTGACGGTTGGATCCAAAAGGTCACTCATAAGTAATAAGTTTCGGGAATGAGAGAAACAATCTGCCAATTTAGATTCAGCCATTTCATTTCATAGGAACTTTTCATGACATTTTATTAGCATTCCACTTACTTCTTTAAAGGTCCCACGCACATTCATAAATTTATAGATAATATAGGCAGGCACGAGAATCATTGAAGATAATGCTATTCCCCAGCCAATCCGATTTGCCCAGAGAGGGAAGGTGTAGTCATCGTAGGTCAGAGGTTTGAAATTTATTATGCTGACTATCACAACGAACTAGGGAAGGAAGAAAAAAATGAACCACAGTTTTGAGGTGAAGAAACTTGGTGGAGAACTTCTTTCCTGTGTTCAATTAGGAAGCCACCCTAAGGTTTATTTCAACCCAGCTTTACCATTTACCTCCATCCTATTTACTTTGTGCCTCTTACTGCTTAAACTGTTGAAGTTCTTGTGCATTTACTAGTGTTAACAGTTCATTTTAGCCACAGATTGGACACAGATTATTTGAAATTTTGGTAGGAAGATCAGATGTCTGTCTGCTACTGGCTCATTTAAACTAGAAAACTAGTGTTACAGATACAAAAATGGGATTCGATACTCAACAAAAATCTCTACAGGTTCTCTGCGTTGTCCTTTGCTTAATTTTTAGAGGTGTTAGGCTTCATTTAGAAGTTTTCCACCCATTTTTCAGTAAGAGGCATAACGCAGACTCCAGCATGATACATTTACTGAAGAAAGGTCAAGCAGCCTTAAAGCCTGGGAAACAAAGTTGGGATTTTTTTCTAATGGTGTTACCTTGTCCAGCACTAGATGCAAGAAGAGTGGGATAGCACCCTATTTCCCTTCTGTTAAATTCACATGAATTGTGTAATATGCAAAATTCCTTGATTTGCTTCTCTGGACCTATATGTTCTGCTCCATATAGCAATTTCAAATTAAGAGTGTTTTGAGCTTAGGGTTCCAAAGGCTATGCAAGGAGAATAATGGTGTGGGTACAGAGAAGCTGATAGTGTGAAATCCGTTTAGAAAAACACTAATTCCATTTTGAGATTTTTCTTGGAGTGACATACATAGCCAGAGCCTCTATGGAGAAAAAACTTCAAGGAGAAAGACTGTAAGATGGTAAATTATATTTACTTTTCCCCTCTAAATCAAGATTTTAATCTTCATGTTGCCTTTTTGAAAATTGAGAAGCTATACAAAAATGCCCAATGTCCCCTATTCAGTGTTCTATCATTCCAGTGGGGTTTAAAACATATTGATATCCAAGATTTAAGTTATGTTCCAAGTTTAGTACTTCCAGATTAAAAAAATCTACATTTTGATGGCTGAAAGAGGTTGTACCTACAGAATCTTTCTGATTCTTGTGTTTAAATGCTTCAGTACGAAGTTATTGAGGCTGTTACACCAAGAAATCTTAAGCTACCTGAAGGTTAGACTGACAGTCACTACAGCTTCCCCTGGCTAGCTTGATAGAACTCTCATTTGGTAAAATGTAAATTTTCAGTGGTCTCCTAGTGTTCAAAACCTGAGTATACTTGGTGCAGCATTCTTCCTTTCTACTTCAGTGAGTGTGTTTGGAGCACTGCAGGATATAGTTCCATACCAGCTTCTTCATAGAACAGTGTTTCAATTAATATATGCTTGGTAGGTGCTTACTGATGAATTGGGGCTAGAAGCTTTTATATATTTAAAAAAAAAAAAAGAATGTGGACCTGAAGGCTATCATACAGGTGTAACCATTGTATCTTTGGAATACCAGGACTGCTTTTAGAATGCTCAGCTTCAATGCAGTTAAAGTCTCCTAAAATCATAGCAAGGTCAAGTTTCTCTGTTATTCATCCTGACCTTTTGATTTACAAATATGCATAGGAAAATTACCCAATATAAAACTTTAGTTTAGTTCTGAATCTAACCTTTACACACAGCAACCAAATTCACACTGGGATTTTTTTTTTCCCAGTGTAATGAAGCACTTCTCTTTTTTTCTACATCAGGCAGCTTACAAGGTGTGTCTAATACATCCCTTCAGTGTTTCATATAGCTAATTGCTGGGTGTAGTTGTTAAAGTTATCATTCCGCAATTTGGGGATCCTCCAAAGAGAAATAAATTCTCGTTAACAGGATCTAACACGATCCCTGGCTAGTTTATTTTCCCAACAGTAGGATTTGTGTTTAATACACCCAGACGGTGTGGACACAGAGAGGACACTGCATAAGCGTTCAGTGTTGCCTAAGGAAAGCTTCTTTCTTTTAATCTTGCTGAAGTGAAGGAACAGAAGATGACCATAGCCACAATTATCTTCTGTTTCACAACGATTGAGAAGAAAGAAGAATTAAATTGGAGTGTCTCCTATTCACCCTGACAACATCAGGCATAGCAATGGGTATCTTGCTCTGTTGTATATTCTAGGAAACAACATGCTAGTATTCTTTCCATGCTGAAAGAGTTATAAAGACTTACCAGTAAAAAAGCAGGGCTAACAAATTTCCAGCACAGTCTCCAGTAGAGGCCTGGCTTGAAGCCCATCATTTGTTGGATATCTTCGCTGAATCTGTCCACACCTAGAAGGGATATGAACAGCAGAATGGAGTAGATCTAAATGATGAGATGCTGGCATACCTCAAAACATCTGCTCTTTCAGAAAGCAGACTTGAGTGGCTTCTAAATCAGACAGCGTGTAAGATAACTGCACTGATCTACTCCCAGTGACTAGATGTGCCTTTGACAGCACTGTATCTGAGGCTTATATGCCTGTGGCCTGTGAGCACTTAAGGCCTGTTGCAAATAACATTACCCTTGAAAAAAGGCATTTCACAAATGTCTAGAATTTAAGTTGTGATGGGAACAGGGTTTTTTTAAATAGTTGTGGACTATTGTAACCTAATTACACAATTCTGTTATATGTACACTGAAGACACTCACACTACTGACAATGCAGATTCATATGATACTTAATTTATCAAAGGAGGTGTATTGGTTCTCTTAATGTCATACATATCTTTCAGTGTTTCACTGAATACCACAGAATGTTCATTATATCTATGACAAATGTAATCTTTTATCCCCTTTCCAAGGAACTAGGGAGATGCTTTTCCTGTTCATTCTTACTGGTGTAAAGCTACATCAGTTAGAAACAGGTGGCCTTTTTTAGAGTATCCTGCCTGTGATTCAGAAAATGACAATCTCAAGTGGAAATTTCCAGAATTGATACTTCTGTATGCATCTAAATATAGCTGTTGTAGATACCTGAGAAGATACCTGATCTGTTCATGTGAGTACCCAAGAGCAGTCAGAAATTTTACCCGCTGCAGTAATTAAGACAGCAGAGGATAACACGAAAATCATTAAAGCAAAGTATAGAACAAAGTAAATTCCTGCTGATTGTACCAGAAATACTGATTATGGGCTTAGAAATATGGATGACTTCTTGATTATTATCAAAACCTTGATAGTAACATACAGTATTTCAGTATAAGATTTTGTATTGCCATGCAAGAGGTAATGTACAAGATTTCTTTTGTGGGGAAAATATATAACAGTATTCCATCCAAAAGCACTCAGATGTTAGCTACCTGCAGTGGGATTCACTGCAGTGCAGAGAAATGGAGGTACCAGAACAAAGTATTTAAAAAGTGACATAATGGCCAGAGGGGAGAAGAGCTGCAAATAGACAGTTCTCAGTCTTTAATATCCCTTGAATCCATCTGGTCTGAGATTTTCTATGTGTGTGTTGCTACATGTGTATGTATTTAGTACTTGCGTCAGATGGAGTATTAATAGCTATAAAACCAATGTAAATAGTTGCAGTAGAAATCTCTTCCCACAGCCAATGCAGGAAGGAAGATCCTCTGACCTTGTTGACTGCCCTTCCAAAATCACTATCTACACCGTGACTTCAGACTCAGAGCAGATAGTGCTGCACAGGCCAGGGGGAAAACAAAAAAAATCTGCTGTCC
This sequence comes from Chloroceryle aenea, assembly GCA_013399075.1. Classification (NCBI taxonomy): domain Eukaryota; kingdom Metazoa; phylum Chordata; class Aves; order Coraciiformes; family Cerylidae; genus Chloroceryle; species Chloroceryle aenea. The sequence goes on along the minus strand of VWZY01013660.1, from coordinate 2,475 downwards.
GGGATTCCTCAGGACATAGCAAATTCTTTAACAGGGAATAAGGAAGAAATAGCATTTTGGTCAGTGGCTGTTAATTCCTTATGGTTTTTACACAATTAATTGTTATGAATTCTGTGTCCAAATAAAGCACAGCACAGGTATAATGTGCTTTCTGGGAGTGGCACTGGTCTGATCTAGCTAAACAGTTTAAATCATCTAAAAGGGTATCAAGCTGTCTGTATGTAAGAAATGTATTTTTTTTTACCCTAGTAATATTAATTTACATCAACTCTCATGCTTTCTGAAAATAGTGTAGTCTTCAGTGGGACACTTTCCATCTTCAGTACTTACTGGAGCACTTTTTGCATTAAGTAACTTACTATCATTTACTGTTCAAAGCAAACATGCATTTTATGGTGACTGTAGAATGTCTGTTTGAATTGTAGTTTCTTCCTCGATAATTTTTTTTAACTGGTTGTATTCTGGTTGGACTCAACCAGGATGAGCTATCTTGCAGAAGTTGAAGCTCACACTGTTTTCCACACTATATTTTAGAATGGGATGATTATTGCTGATATAAAAATGGTGAAAATATCTTTATCAGTTAAGAGGAAAACAATCCCTGACATTTTGGGCTCCCAGAGAACTGGTTGTCTCTAGTACACATCTGTCATGTCAGACTACCAGTTTGTAATTAATTATACTTGATACGTTAGGAAATTTACTCTTAATCCTGAACCCCTTTAAGTAAACAGCAGAAATGAGGCTTTTTGCCCTGAACATTTGTTCATTGGAGAGGATGTATAGTTTACCATAATTGTTTCTCTTCATGTGGAACAGTTCAGTAGGATTTATTTAATATATTTAATGTAAATGCTTAAGACAGCTTGAGTTAGTCCTTTATATGCAGCCAGGATGTAACATATTTATAAGGTCTGGACATTTGAATGTAAACTTCTCTTTGATTTCCACCCCTCCCAATGTTACGTGCAAGTAAAGAAAAGTAGCCAAAAGGATCTGCAAATGCTCTTTAAATTTAATCTGATTCTATTTGCAGTGCCTTCTGTGAACTTTAAAGTCACTGAATTTCAACTGCTATGAATACGGAGTGAAATTTATCATTGTGCAGAAGGTCAAGGACAAGGGCTAGATTATCTCCAAAAATTTTATTTATAGTTTCCAGAGCTCAAATAGTGCTTGGTGTTCAATTTCTACTGAAAACGGGGGATAAGTAGCCCATGGTCTCAGACTGCTTTTTCAACAGTGTGCTTTTTCAATACGTTTTCAAATAACCATTCTAAGAGTCCACCTGTCAAGTAGAACATTGCTATAACTACAGAGGATTGTACCTGTAGGGCTTGGGGTTTTTCTTCCAGTTCTTCAAAGCATCTACCCAGTTTGGGGGTTGGATTGTTTTTTGGTTTGTTTTTGATTCTGTAGGGTAAACTGAAACTGTGGGTGACTCAGTTACAGAAAGGAACTGGTTTTCCCCAAACAAAACTCCAGACTATGTTCTGGAGACCTGGTGCTGAATATGGATATAATCTCCTTTTCCAACGAGAAACAAATGAGAGAGAGAATTTATGATCAGGTCTTGGTTAAACACACTGAACTCAGAGAATTTCAGTGTAATTTGTGAACTAATAAACACTGCAGCTGCCTGAGAATGTCACCACTGTTACTGGTCTATTAAATAGCACAGAAAACTTGGCCTATTCTCTATGTGCCTGATACCATGTTGTCAAGGAATTAAATCAATATGCATAAAAGAACAGGTTAGGAAGAAAGTGAAAAATAGGTTTGGCTATAAATGCAAGTTACCCTCCTTATATAGGGACATTCTTCCTTTGCATCCACGATGAAGAGATCAGAGTTCAGACAGAACAAAAGTACCTCCTGCACTTGCTGGTGCTAGAACTTTGTAAGCCATTTTTCTGTATAGACTCAGCCAGTGGCTTTAGAACCAGCCATGTGCACAGAAACCCTTGAGCAGGTCCTGGCCCCGAGGTGAAACTGCTTAGTGGTCATAGCTGAAGTAATTTGTGGGCATGTTTCCAAACAGTAGTGTCATAGCTCCAACAATCATTTGGATCTCTACATACAATCTTTGTATGAGGTGTTTTCCTCTCCTGTCCTAACTGTGTGATGTACTGTATTCTTTTACATGCCTGGTAGTTTTTTGTGTCAGGGGGACAATAGTCTGTTTTCTCTTAGAATATTCATCAGAGGGATGGTATCAGGACTGCACAAGAGGAAAGATGGTAACAAGCTAGTAGTCATAACTAAAATACATCTGTATAATAAAACAAACTAGCTCTCCCTTCTCTTACATGTAGAGTTGCCCTTTGTAAGAAGAAACTTCATGGTAAGTTGTCAGAGGTATAATTTGAACTAAGTTTTCATGGTTTTGTTCTGTGCCAAAATGTCAATGCTTGCCTTCAGGCTGGCTTAATATTTGAGTGGGTCATTAAGGCAACTGAGGTCTGTCAGAAAAAA
>VWZY01013659.1:395442-411764 GCA_013399075.1 Chloroceryle aenea | reverse complement strand
GAGATACAAGAAGGCTACACTCTTCTCAGTGTGCACCTGCCTGTCTGAATTGACACAGGGCCATTACATTTTGGCCCTCCTGAAGCTACAGATGGACCTTCTGGATTCCATCCTCAGAGTCAAAGCCAAAACAAGAATGACACACATTTGATTTTCTATCTTTTTACATGTAAAATGGTATATTTCTTTCCTGATGGAGGATTAGGACTCAATTCCAAAACTGTATGCATTTTTATGAAATCAACTAGATCTAGATCACATTCAAGGTTTAATGATACTTCTGAATTATAGATGCATTTCTAGGTTGTGTCGCCCCTGTCAGTTTTACAACTATAAGGTTTCCTCACAGAAGAGTAATGGTGCTTAGCACATACCACATAATATATTGTCTACAAGAAAAGCATATAAACATTTTCCTTTTCCTCTTTTCTTCTGCCACACAGACTTAGAATTGCCTTGTATTTCTGGCTGATACTTTGGAACAAAGTTAGATAATGATTTTCTTAAGTGTGTCATCAGTCTCAGTGCCACTGGCAATGTTACACAGGGATGTTTGAAAGAGTTTTATGAGGTGAGGTGAGGAATAAAGCCTTTACAGAAAGTGCATATAGATCTGTTCTACTCTCATAGGTTCTTACCTATTCTGATGAGCTGGATAAGCTGAATGCCACCTATAAATAGTCAGCTTGCCAAAAACTGTGCTTCTATTATTAGCTATTAGATACATGACAGCTAATCAGCATTCACTTTTCTAATTGCACTGCATCTGGGTTCTTCTGAGTCCTCTGTAATTGTGTCTTTTAGGAGAGGAAAAATGGGAAAGGAAAGCTCTGCCAGTCTTATTTACACATCTTTGCCAAAATTATGATTTAATAGCAATAAAATTTTCAGTAGCGAGGCAATTTTTCCCTGTTTTTATCCCAAAGTCATATCAAGTGAACCTGAATCAATGATAAATGTCTACATTAAAACCATCATTGCTAATAGTATTCTATATCATTCGTCTTTTGTTCAGTGTGACCAAATTACAATCAGCACATGACTACAGCTACTTGTGATTAATGATGGTTTTACTTAGTAACTGACAGTGAAGCTTCTGGGAGGAAAATGGTAATATATTTCAAAATTTCAAGCTATAAATTTTGGGACAAAATAGATCTATTTTCAAAGCTGTAGTTAACATGTCTGCTGCTGCTTTTACCACTGTCAGACTGAAGGGTTTAAAGTTGCTCAGATTTTTAAGGGATTATCCCTCTCCTGTCAGGGTGGAAGTTTTGGCTTAGGAGTTCTTAAATCCTTTACAGACTATACACAATATTTCAGAAGAACTAGAGAGAATGCAGGGAAGGGTGTTGCAATCACACAGGGGAAAAAAAAAAAAATTAATGACCTGGAATAAAGTCTCTCTGAAAGCATGGTAAATTAAAAAATTATAGATAACCTTTATGAATGAATTAGAGAGTAGACTTTGTGAACACTGGAAGAAAGCTGTAAAAGCTTTCACTTGGCAGAGGCTGATCTTGATAAGGTCAGAAGTGGATAAAAGCCATTTTTACCCTCTGATGGGCACTCACCAGCTTTAGGCTGATGTTTCTTAGTTTGGCACAGATGTTCACATCAAAACAAGCTCTCCTGCTGAAAATCTCAAGAGTCTGAACAAGCAGAGAGAGTTCCCAAGCCCCTTGCCCACATTTATTCTGATGCAGAACAGCTGGGCAACATATAAAAGGCCCGTATTACCATTGCCAAAATTATTATAATCCTGAGAAACCTCCGTCTTTCAAACCATTACTTTGTAAATTGTGCCAATAGCATAGTTATTTAAAATTAAGAATGAAGTTAAAAAAAAAAAAAAAGGTATGTGTTTTAGGAAGAACTTTCTACATCAAAGGTTGATGACTACTTTATACATCTTGAAGGGAACAGTAAAATTCACTGCTGCCTCACCAGGTGCAAAATTCTTCTGACTCAGAATAACTTTATTAAAAGCCTTTAAGAAGAACTTTATGAAAAGCCCATTTTGAAGGTGAAACCCTTATTCTAACTGAAGTCACTATCAAAACTCCAATAGGCTTCAGCCAGTCTTGATTTGTACCCTAATTCTGTCTATGCAAGAAAAGAAAATGTACCTTTTTTTTTCCATCATATTCACTGACAAACTTCAGAATATATGCAGAATAGGGAGAACTGTTTATTAGCTGCCTCTGTGGTCTTCTCAAATTCTGTCCCTATTTTCTGATACACTAATTTGGGATAATTACATTTACCCTGATTAATGTAACTGCATTGATAAGCATATTATGTTCACATCATCAATATCTATTCTAAATATGTGACTGTTCATACTGGGTTTTTTTTTGCTATAAATAAGTTATATATAAAGGTGTATTCTTATTTAGATATATATACATGCATATACATTTTGAAGCAATGCAACTGGAAAGCGTAACTATATTTTCCTATGAGTAACTATGCTATGAGTAACATATAACTAAAGAAATATGCTTTCTAAAAACAATCTGCTGATCTTTTATAATTAATTCCTGTTGTGACTAGAAATGACATCAAGGAGTTCTGCGAGACTGTTAAAGATTGCAGAAGAAATTTTGGTTGTCATTTCCTTTTCTTTTAACTAATAAGGAGTAATTTAAAATGTTTTTCTAATGACAACCCTGTATCTGTGTAACAATCCAGCAAGATTTTGCATGTGGATTACAAATGTTATTCTGTTCCCACTAAGTTTCATTAGTAGGCAGGTACTAGAGAAGTTGGATTGTCTGTATTTAAGACACTTCAGTCACCACTAATGTTGATGCAGATCACAGCACAACATGCTTTTTCAAATCTCAGAAAGGGTTTAAAGCTGCAGATAAACGACACCATATAAACTGCTAACACATTTCTTCTAAATTGAGCAGATTTGATCTACAGACTATTGAAACTTATTTGTATAACAACTCTTCAAAGTAAAATTAATTCTGTTAATTCTGCTTCCTTTAAAAACTAAAGGCACTTTTATTCTGCATTGATCTTAGTTCCAAAACTGTCACACAGTAAGACAAATATTAAACAATAATGAAATATGTATAATATTTTGTTAGTAGAACTACTTACATAAGGTTCTCTTTAATTCTACTTTATAAATTCATTTATTCTTACTGTAATTTTGATGAGATAAAAAAATCAACAGTGTAAGTCAGTGCATAAAAAAGTAAAGATGTTGCCTACAACTATTTGTATGGAGATAACAAATACTTTGTGACATTCAGACCTCATTACAAATCCATAGAAAGTGACCTTTGCAATGATTTACAAGAATTTAAATCTCCAAATGAAATAAGTGAAGTTTACACCTAATTACTTATTCAGAATGTCCCTTTGGAAATACTACATGCAATAGAATAATCGTTTATGAAAAAGCACACTCTGTTCTCCTTCTGGTACAGCTATTCATGATGATTTTGGTTTACATTTTGTAGCAATTACATAGTAGAACATATGAAGAGATAAATATTTTTCTCCAGGATTAGTTGAAGTGTAAACTACATGGCGGTTATGTCAAAAGCTGAATATAGCACATCTGAAAAACTCCACTAGATGCATTTTAACACCTTCAGACACCTAATACACTTCATTTCAGTGAGCACCTTCTCACAATTAACTTGGTGTGATCTTAATCATGTAGTTTGTCCAGATCAGTCTTGCATTTCTGTTTACTGGTATATTAACTCTCTGATTTTATTATTTTATATTAGTATATTAGAATAAAAACAGATTATAAAAATAGTGTGATCTTATTATGTAATTATGCAGTTATAATTATTAGCTAATACACTATAATGCCAGTTAAACAGTCTATCACAACATAATATGTTACAATTTGGTAAGGTTTAACTTCCAGTTTAGTTCTAAAGCAGTTATCATTGTATAGAGGAGAAAAAAATGTATCAGTGTGATTTTGTTAAAAATAAAAACAAAACAAAAAACAAAGCCAAACCAACAGATTCTAGTCTAATAAGGAAAAGAAAAGCTAAATAAACAGCTTGTGTCTGCTTCAATAATTAAGTTGTGGTGAAGCCTGAAAACTATCATAATATGTCAGCAATTTTTCAGTGTTTGGGGAGTTTTCTTCAAAACACTGGCTTCATCATGATTTCTTTCATTTTCTTTTTTTTTTTTTAATTACCAAAACTGCATCAGAGATATTACCTTCACTACTACATCTGGAGTTGCTCTACCACTAAAGATCAAGTATTAAAGATTATGAGTTTAAATCCATGTTAATAAATTGCTATTTTTTTGATTGTAACTTTTAATGTTGGCAGATCTATATCTGTTAGCAGTACCATAACTTTCATACTTTCCCCTAAAAACATTCTTCAAAACACCAGTTACTTATAACCGTATTTGGAATATCAAAGTTTTTCCTGTGAAGTGAGTTATTCATCTAACCTGGGATATTATGCTGTATCCAATCTTTTGTGCTTAACTTCCCTGATACTGACTCTGAAGCCAGCTGGCTTACTGTTTTTTGACTGAGAAAAGATACATTCTTGTGACTATCAACACCTTGCACAGAGATAATGAACAAGCAAGTGCTGCCACATGTATGCAACAAAATGTGACAGCTGACATCAATTTACTAGTCCTCATTCATGGAGTAAGATGCACAACATGTGTATTTCCCAAGTGCCAGTCTGGTAAAGCATTAAAGAAATTTAACTTTAAGCATGCAGGTATTCCCACTGAAGCCAATGGAGGTCACTTAAATCAACAGCATTACTATGTGCTTAAATGGCAGATAAATGAGGACATCAGCTTTGGGAAAGTGAAAAATAATAAAAATGAGTCACAGAGCAACTTAACCATCTTCCTCCACTGGGACAGAGCCAGTGAGAGTGAGACAAAGTGCAACATGGAACATTTATGCTTAGAAACTGTCACTTCAGCGACAATAGGAGTCTGGTCCTCTGCAATAGGAAATTCAGCAGATAAAAAAAAGCTGTTTTCAAATCCACCTAAAAGAGCAAGGACTTTGGAAATTTTATTTTATTTTTTCTATGCATAAGGACTGTGTTTTTCTCCCAAAACAACTTCTAATTTCTTCCTTTCAGAATGTTCCTGTTTTGGCCCCTCAGTAACAATATTCCAGATAAAAAATTTGGCCTAGGGCTTCTCACTTATCTGATGCTAATTTCCTTTTACTTGTTACACTTTCTTTGCTGTTCTAACTTCCTGTGTTCCCAGAAAGTTGCTTATGGTGGTGAAAATTTAGTTTGAATTTTGTATAGCTTTGTACTTTTTAGTGTTTTTTTCAGTGTTTTTCAAGGCTTATGGTGACAAATTTTGCCATCTCTTAGTTCTTTTGTGTTTCACCTATTCTGAAAGGATAACATTTCAGACCATGATGTGATGTGGAACAAGATGAGTCTCTGAAAGTTTATAAAAGACTCCAGAAATATGCAGACGCATTGTACCTTACACCTGGGGTGTCCGGTACTCTGGCACAGCACCACTTTAAATGAACAGGTTTCAATACGTTTATTTTTTCCTGAGAATTAAAAAGAATAATATCAATGATTGAGCTTCAGAAATTAATCTTAAGCAATTACATCATACAGGAGCATTATTCCATAAACTAAAAAATAAAAGAAAATATAAGAAAATGTACAGGAAATCGTAAATTTCCCTATTGTTTTGTGGTATGAGAATATCATCTGGGGTGGAAGAGATGCTAAAATATACAAAAAAAGCACCAAATATTGTTACATGTAAAAAAGATTTAATAATCTGAATATGCTAGAAAACTGGGAAAAAAACATGGAGAAACTGTTTCAAAGCAATAGTATGTTCACTTTGCTGCTTCTATTACACTTAAACCCTGTCTTTACACAAGTGCCAGTATTTACATGGAAAGTATCATCTATCTGTCATTTATCTTTGCTAAATGAATTCAAAAGCTAAACAAATATGAACCTTCAATGTCAATTTTTACTCATGGATGACCGATGTCAGAATTACATTCTACTAGTTCATTAGAAGTGAAGCCATTTAACAAACCTAATGAAATTAATAACTTCAATTGTTCCGTTAGTGTCATAACTTCCCAATTAATTTCCAGTCACTAGGCATTACATTTAACTCAGAAATGTGTGCAAGGAAAAGTAACACAATTACTCTATTACTTTCTAAATTTCTTAAATTCTCTTCTATACCTTTTTGCTTTTCTTCTTCTTATTCTTTAGTTTTAGTTTATTTCTGTGTTAGCCTAGAATATGCATTTTCTTTTTACATTTTATGGATTTGGACTACTTTAGTTACAGATGAGTGTTGAAAACAGACATGCTACCCACACTTTAGAAGTACTTTGTAGTCCCTTTGTTAGCTTCACTTGATCTTGGTTTTGGAAGTTAGTGTGATCAAATTATTGAAATGGTGAACTGAGTGATTGTTGGACAAACTCCTAGAGTGCACCCAACTTTTCCATATATGAATATTTCTGCTTCTGCAGGAACAGTTTATACTGTTTCAAATTACCTATGCACAGGTCAGTCAATCCTGAAGCAGGGACTGACAGGGGGACAGATTATTCACCCAGGCCGTTAATCAACAGATCTTAAACATGAAGGTTGTGTCTGACAGTTGGTTTGGGGGCAGCAGGATGTGCCTAGGGGATTCTCCAGGTCTGTCTGAGATCCTGTAACAGTGAGTCAAATGCTTTACTGTGAAGCTGGCTACGAGTACAGTCCATCTTATTTCAAGTCAGTCCATTGTCTCAACCTACAAGGCTGTAACTGGGGAGTTCCTGGACTAACAGGGAATTGCTAAGTGTCCTGGAAATGCATGCACATGCACAAATGACCCAGATGCTCATCTACGTTACAGCTGTAACAAAGAAAATTTTACTTTCTTCCTTACATTGTCATAACTTTCCTTCCCTGCATCTTGTGTCACATGTCAAATGCTGCAAAGATATCTTTGCAGTATCACCAAGTCAAAGAAATAGTAGTAGTACATGGGGTCACTGCTGGAACGCTTCACACACTTGTTCAATAAACTGATATCTTGTTTGCAAAAGATTGAAGAAAAGATAGTTTACAAATACATTAAGTGTATGTGCAGTCAGGACTGTCAGGTATGAAAATAAATATGCAAATGAGAGAAAAACAGTGACTGAAGAAGTGGATACACAAAATTGTAAAGTTCACGGTAATCTGTTTATGAAATAAGCTATTTAATAGTTTTAACAGCAAGAAGTGATTCAATATCTAAGCACCCAGTATAGTTTGCAAACAGAAAGAGAGACTTTAAATGTTCATACACTGCATTGTAAGTAGCTAATTCTGCATGTCATATGAAGGTTTTCTCATTCAGACCAGCTGAGTGGCAAATTACCAGTGAGTGGTGGAGCCATTTTTAACAAGAATCTTCAATCTGCGCTTCCCCATCTCATGAGTAATTGGCCAACCTACACAGTTGCTGCAATCAGCTTTGTTTCTTCTCTTACTTAATCATTCACTACCATCCAAAATGAAAATCGCAATGCTTTTTTCACAAGTTATAATATTTCAGTTTTAATTCCTAGGCAGATTCTATCTAGTGGGTTTAGATTAATGACATTATTTCTAGCAATGTTATTTTCTTGAAGCTACGCCAATGTCTGCCACTTCAGTCCTCACTAAATAACTCTAATTTCAGTTGCATCACACCCAGGCTCTGCCCACTACTAGTCTTGCAAGATTATACAGTGCTACTACACTTCCTCAGCCCTCTAACAATATTTTCTGCATTATTTCTTTTTTTTCCTATAAGACCAGATGGAGCAATACTTTTTTATGAAGTGATGTCCTACCTTTACAAAGTCTTTCAGCCACTAGCTCACTATTTCTGCTCAGCATCACAGCATGACTAATTTTTCTGGTTATGGTACTATCTTATTTTATTTCCATCAGTGTAATGTGTAGTTATGGTAGAGTAAGTGACAGGGAGAGAGGAGAAAAGTGAATATTCACCTAACTCAGCTAGATAAGTGTGTTTTCTGCTCAGAGAGAAGTTCAGTACCATTATTTAGGCTAAGTGAAAACCCCTTCTTCTTTGTCCCAGATAGAAACTGAAAAAAACCCTACAGTCTTTCAAACCCATCATCACTGTTACCACTGTTACAGCAGATCAAATATTTTCTTCTTTCTACTGCCATGGATTCTTACACATACATACATATAAGTGTATAGATATCATGACCTGAAAAACCCAGACACATATAAAAGTGGACCTTGAAAATATAAAAATAGCCCAGATGTTATGTAATCTGTCCTTTCTGGAGTAAAGATCACAAAGAATCTGTTCAGATATTCATCTGAATAGAATATCTATAGAATATCTATAGATATCATCTATATCATATAGATATCATATGGATATCATCTATGGAATATCTATAGAAGCTCTTTGTCTAATTCAAAAGACAAAGAAATGCCAAAAAACATCTGCAAATATGGTACATAGTTAATTTATGTTAACTCTTGCTCATTCATAGATAGATAATGAAAAGACAATCATAAGATAACCTTACCCAACTACTTTAGTGACCTCTGCCTGTACATGTTTTCTCTTTATCTCACATTTCTACATCCACCACTGCAGTTTCTGTCATCATCAGTCTCTGACTGTTGCCTTAAAAGCAACAAAAGTTAGTGTTATTGTATATATCCATCAGGGAAGTGCCCTGAGTTCTTACTGCTCAATATCTGCAACATTCACTCTTCAAAAAATCTATTTCTGTGACACGGAGGACATAAAATGTCAGTATGTGAACATGATTTTCCTTATGATGTTAAAATAATTCTAGTCTGCTTTACTTCACTTCAAATAATCTAACCTATCTTCTTTGCTTTGCTGAAAAAAAAAAAAAAAAAAAAACCAAAAACAACGGAAATGGTCTTGTAATAAAATCCCATATTTTAATATTTTTAATAAAGATCTAGTGACACCCCACCTCTCAGTTACGTGATTCCTAGGAACCTTAGTCTTATTTGTCTGGATTTGTTCGTGACTGAGACCTGTGTTTCTCTTGCTGAGATCTGAAGATAATCTGAGCCAAGAGTTAAGTCTATCTATTGACTGACTTAAATACCCAGAGAGAAACCTAGGAAAGTCTCAACAATGATGAAGATAACTTTTTTCAGCTTGCTGCTTCTGCTGCATATTTCACCTTCATTCTGATAGGATGGAGTCTAATGGCTAATGAGGAAGAAATACAGAGATTTAATATTGAATTGATTCTATCCAACATTATACCCATAAGGCAATGTGATTTAGATTGCTGTTGTTTTTGGTGTGGTGCTTTTTCCCTTTTTAAAATACTGAATTTATTATGATTGTTCAAAAAAAATAAGAATTTTGTGGTACAGGTAGAAGTCATACACTAATCTTTTTCTGTTGCTTGAAAAAAAATATTTTCAAAGGGGAAAAAAATCTAACTTTTCCCATGGAAATTATACTTCTAAAATTAACAGGAAGCTTTTTCTATGAAAACCATCAAATTTTTAGAAGTTACATTTTTCTTACAAATTAATTCCACAGCAAATTCTAGAATCAACATTTAAATCTCATTTTTACTGACATCATTATTCTTAAAACTTTACTTTCTATTTTCTATGACTTCAGCATCCACTTACCTCTATTTTCAGTTGAGAGTATTCAATTTTCCTTTTGGTTATTATTCCCCTTTCACCTAGCTCTTACCTCTTGTCTATTAACAAAACCCTCTTGATAAATAATCTCCTGCCTGTACTCCAATCTTTTCTCTTTGTTGTCCATAAAGTGCCAAGTAGCACTGAAGAAAATAATTTTTTTTTTGTGCTAGAGTACTTCTTTCACCCTTGGGAAAATCATCCACATAATCTTTGTTATAATGAGTACTTAGAAAATTCCCAGAAAAAGAGCTAATTTATTTTCCTAACCACTTCTCGGGAAAAATAGTCTTGATAACAGTGGTGATTTTTTTCTCTTTTTGCACCTCTGCATAAAAATGACTTACTTTTTATGGCTCTTTTTTTTTTTTTTTCAACTTACTGATATAAAGTTGACTTTTTATTAAAACATCTTTAGCAGATTAATTCTGGAGTTTTACAGCAATTTTTTACATCAAAGTGCTTTCTGTATGCTATGATTTGTTATACTTTCCAGAATGAGTGCCCTGGAAGCAAGAGTAGGGATCTTTTCCTTACTTACTTTCTGATCCACTGCTTGCAATATTTACTCATTGTGGCATATAAGGTTCCTGCTAAGACAAAAATTGAAGACAAAGAACCAAATCATCTTTATTCATCTACAGGAGGAAAATATTTTATCTGAAACATTCAGTACATTAACATTGCCTACATCACACTTTTAATATACTCACATTCTTTTAGTGATTTAGCCTTCAATATTGGAACGTACCAGGTATCTCTTTTACTCTCTACAGCTGAATTTTCCATATCACTCCAGCTTCTTCACCCTCAGTATGATTTACATGTTTTTCTTCCTTCTTACCATTACATGGTCCTCCCCTAACTTTCATGAGCTCTGTGACTTCTCCACAGTATATACCTCTCAATGTCATTCCACTTAAAAGTTGTGTCTCCTGCTCTACATTTCTCTCCAGGTACCTTGATATCTTCTGACTAGCAAACTGCTAGGTTCCCAAGGAGCAATATCCATTTTCTTCAACTCAGGCTTATCATACTAAATGTGATCATTTCATTTCATGTGCCTAGTCATCTTCCTTGTTAACCTGTTATTTGGAACCAACAATGTCTTTTTTTATTATTTAAGTGCAAACCCTAGCTTTGGGACCTGATTTCTATGGGGGAAAAAGTCACAGCAAAAAGACAAAATATTTTGCAAATGTCTTTATTTATTTATTTGCTTTTTAGTCAAAGTCAGTGTTCTCAAAGAAATCTGAATTATTTTTCACCACAGATATTGGCACAGACCAAATTTTCTCATCACTGTTTACCCCAGCAATCTCTTTGTATTTTTCTAATGTTAAGTATAACTTCTCTCACTTCAGTTTTTTTGAAAGGTTTTTCTATTTGGCCCATTTTATATGTTCCTACTCTTGCTCAGTTGTATGTCAGCCAATGGAGATTTCTGGTTTCATTCAACAAACACCAGATGTTTTAATTTTCCTTTCTGGATATCTTGGAGACAATAACTTGTTAAAATCATCGATGAATTGTGACTTCTGTTATAACTGCATTGCATTTAACACCAAGAGTTTTCCTTAAGCATTTGGTTTCAAAGACATTTAGATTCCTGTCTATGTCATTTCTGGACTTGAAACTTTTAGATACATATATTAAGGGGAAAATAATGTCTGAATGCAAGACTCCTATATATAGAGATCGTCATTTCAAGAAAATGACAATCTTTGTAGAGTAAGAAAATGGCAGAAAATGTTTAGAACTCTGATTACCAAACAACTTTACAGAGAGAAAAACACACCAATGTACACAGTTCCTAATAAAGCAGCTCTAGAGATGATTTTATAATGTACACAAAGTTTGTCCTTACAGGAAGAAACTGGGTTGGCAAGTAGCTTTTTAATAAAAATGGGTGACAATATTTTCTCCGAAAATGTACTTACATCATTCTTAATATTTTTATTTTACAAGTTTGTCAGTACTTTAATAAGTTTTCTCCCCAGTTTTCTCAATAAAAATAATAGTTAGTGCAGTTATATAATCCTAGGGAGACCTAAATTCCGTTCCTTATTCTATCTCAAGGAATTTACATCAATAGCTCACCAGAAAATATGCCTCTAGTGGTCCATTCCAACCCAGACATTTCTGTTTCTATGTTTCTATGTTTCACTTTTAGTCTACAATTTTTGTGAAAGCTAAGTTCCTCCTCATCAAGCTCTTCCATTTTTCATTAAATATCTAAATATACCCTTAATCCTTGTTTAATGGATATTTACTGGTTGTTTTTTAAAGTAGAACAGCATCAACAGATAAAAATTAGATCATTCTTGCCTAGAGTACCTGATAATTTGATGATTTAGCTTTTTATATGAAGTATTTATTGGATTTAGGTGCAGCTGATCCTGCCTCAGGTTGAGAACATGGAAAAGAAGATCTTCATCTTTCCAGCCTTTTTTGATGAGTGTTCATTTCCACTCCAGGCAAAGGCACAAATTGAACTAAATCCCCTGTAACCTTAGTGAATGACTCACTTACTGGACTGTGGTGAAATACCGTGACTTATTTATGAACAAAACCCATCATTTTCATTGCTTTTCTTACAACTTTCCAGAAAGGAAGTATTTTGTTTTTAAGGGAAATATTTCTTTAGACACAAAATAAATCCTTACTTGACACCATTTCCAATCTTTTTTATTTTTTTCATTTTCAGCATCAACTATCACTTACTGAAAAATTGACTATTTCTACTGCCATGACTTCAAATATAACAGAGGGACATTTATATATATATATAAAAAAAACCCCACCAAACACCAAAAAAAAACCAAAAGAAAATCTAACAGCTGGAATCTAAACCTTGATGGATCCAAGTCTAAATGTGTCACAAATTGTCACTGGTGAACATGATTAACTATGAAGATTAACTACCAAGGGGTTGTTTATCTGTTGGTAGCTACCTATTAAGATTGGATGCCACTCTATAAAACATATCAGTTAAATGTAGCATTGTGTTGTCTAGATAATACAGGAGATGAGAATATATGATCAAATGGTCTCTTTGGCCCTATTACATGTAATTAGATGCAACTAAGAGGTTTTATTAGTCAGAATCCTAAAACAGATATCTAAATTCAATAGAAAAAAGTATTTGAATTGGTTTCAGACAGGAAGAATCTCACTGAAACTCAGATTATTCCCAGTGTGACTCCTATCCATTGAAAGCAAAAACTTGACTGAAAGCTCTCTTTTCTTTAGGCACCTTAAGATTCTTGCCATGTTCTCAACCCAGATGATCGGAACAGGTTCTGCTTCAAAGCCTCTCTGTGCCAAAGGATACTTCTAAGCAGTCTCAGATTCAGTACATCCGTCTCAGAATATCCAGAAGTCTTCTTCACATTTTCTCAGTGTTAACGCACTAGATTTTTACTGGATAATATTTATGTCACATTGAAATAGGATATATATTTCTACTCTTTTTTTTTTTTTGTATTTTGAAATTAAAGACACAGGTGAGCCAAGTGTTTTAAATCTTTGACTACTGTCTGTAATAATTATGACTACTTAATTCAATTCATGATGTGAACCTACAGAATTTTGCAAAGAGAAAAATTACTTCCAAATCACCTAACTGTTTTGGTATGTCTTGTTAGTATATGCATACATGCACAAAACCTCTTTTAGATTAACATAAACACATTATATTTTCCTATGAAATTCAGTCAAGATCAGTTGGTGTGATAATAGGAACCATCCCTGAAACTGCAAGGAAAACAATAGGTTTATTTTCCTTTGGAAGCCATTCTTATGCTGTAGGGCCATGCCTTCACCTGTTCTAAATGATTTTTCAAGAGAAGAGCTGAAGTGGAAGTGGACTTCATTCTAGACATATATACTCAGTAATTTCAGCACAATTTACATCCTTTTAAAATAAAATGTATATCTGCAGAAATTGAATTTGTATGTTGATATAATTTCCACTGCTATAAACTCAAATGCTCTGTTAAGAAACATACATTGGGAGTAATAGGTGATCTGCCATATTACCATCACCAAAATGCCAGTACTGTCAGAGTAGGAGATTTTCCATGTGAATTGTCTTCTCGATATATTTGTTTTGTTGTTCTAAACCAATTTCTTGTTGTCATCCCACCAGCTGTCATTTATACATCTGAATTTTCTCTGGCGATCTCCTTCCCTTCTTTGAAGAACAGGACATTCCCAGATCTCTGCTGCTCTATCAAAGTTGTATCAAAGAAGTATCAGACACCATCTTCAAGTATCAAAAGATGAAATCTAACTAGTTTGATGAAAAACATCTATAGCACTACCATTTCCTCTCAGACTGTGGCTTACTGCTGGTCTCTCCTTTTCTCTTTCCCTTCGGCACCTGCACAGAGCCAGAAGGGAGAGTCCAAAAGGATCCACTGCAGGTACTTCATCTCTTTTACTGTGCCCATGATGATGACCCTTTCTGTCCCCCATATGCAGTCACTTATATGAAGAGCTGAGTAAGAGAGGGAAAACACAACAACACTCAAACAAGGTGACAGACCTACACATGTTGCCAGCAGAAAATGTTGCTGTGTGTAATCTTCCAGGTGCTACTGAGTGAATTCAAATAATCAACAAGACTATAATTAGTTTTATGTTATTTTATAAGAAATGTTCAGTTCAAGGATCAAGGAACATAAATGCCGTAAGTAGCGGTATTGCAATCTGTATAGAGCAACCCTCAAGATAATCCTTCAGTTCAGGTCTAGAAAAATAATTTAAATGTATTAGAGGTTGTTTCAAACTTTCAGGTGTTAATCAGCCTGTTTCTTCTTCATCTACTGTTCTAGTAAGGATATCTGATATCACCAGTGGGGCAGTGATGTTTGTAGTTATGATACTGGTCCAGGGGGATCTGGACAGACCCCAGCCACTTGCTCAATGTAGCTTTCTCTTTCTCTGAGGCCACCAAGTACTAACAACTCTCATTCCCTGATGAACTTGCCTGTTTTCAAACTACTAATCTAACAGTACATTTTACATGTGCTTAATAGTCTTATGCTTAGTTCAGTCTACAATACAGCAACTTCCTTAAATAAACCAATATCTTATTTGCTAGGTTTTAATAAATAACAGGTATAAATGGTTACTATAAATAATAACTCTGATTATCCTGTGTAATCAAGCTCTTCACCTGCTGTGAGACATACCACATTTATGCAGATCAGCTGTAGGCTCTTCATCCATGAAATTATAGAATGTATAATGTGATGGGCCATGATATATTTAGTGTACTGTAATTGCTTATTTATAAAAGAGCTATCAACAGCCCACTTTAAATAAATTCAGAAATCACCGTAGGGCATTTCAAAATGAATATTTTATATGACATTTCTAAAAGATTATGAGCATTTCTTTGAACAGTAAAATTAATGGCTGTTTTGCTGTTTAAAGCCATCCTGTGTAGATTCGTGATAATAGCATATAAACTGTAATTACTGTATTTGTGTTTTAATGAGGAATATAATCATCCACCTCTCTCATGCTGCAGTTTTCTGAAATTAAGGGAGAGGTGGCAATTTAAAATGGTCTGTTTACTAATAGAATTGTTATAGGAAAGTGAATGAATTAAGCAGTAATATATATACTTGCAGCTCACTTCTAGTGAGGGAAATTCTGCGTGATCATCTTGCCCATTGCATTTTGAGACACTCTGGTTAATCTTCACTCTTTCTTGTAAATAAGGCCTAATCGCAACTGAAGGTGTCAGCTTTGCCTACCTCCTTGTGTACCTGACCAATCTGCAGTGCTTCAACTCAAAGATAATGAAGTTTTGTCCCATAGGCAGTGGTGTAACTCTTGAAAGAGGAAGGAATGACAGGGGAGAAAACAGGCTCTCTAACAGAGAAATCTAAAACTTGAAAACACTTACTATTGTGAAGGCCAGTCAGGCTTCTCTTCACTTTGACAGACCGAGAGATTAATACATAGATGGAAAAGCAATTTCATACTTTTAGTGACTGTCAAAACCTATTCTTTATCTTCCAGAGTAGTGCTATTAATAAACATGTTGATCCATGGAACAATATATCAAAATTGCCCTTCAGGGCCATCATTTTGTTTTTACCTGCCCCTGTGTTTATGTGATTTACAAATAAAGCCTGAAGAAAAAAAATGCCCAGAGACATCAACTGCTGTGCTTTTCTCTACCTGCAACAGAAAATTCAACATTATGTGTTCAGCTAATGTGTCTTCAGCTGGATCATAGTGTAGTATAAAAGTTTATATTTATGAAACTATCCTTAACATTTCATAATAAAGAATTCCAAGCTTGGAAAATTAATGTAACCTGATTTCTTATGACTTTCATGGTTTCATCTTCTAGTAGCTAATTTGTGCTGCAATAAGATATTCCATAGATGGCATATTTATTGAGTCTTTTGAAGTTGTATATTCTCTGCTATCTAGTTCATGTGGCAGCATTTGCCTTAGAAGGGGTACAATACGGCCTCTCATATCTACTAAGTCACATATTTCAAAGAGAGATATCACTGACAGAAAGATCCTACAGCCCATCTGTCATATTTGGTTGAAACTGGCAGATTTGGCTGAAATTGCAGATAAAAGTTTATAGGGGCAGAA
>VWZY01013659.1:362005-395404 GCA_013399075.1 Chloroceryle aenea | reverse complement strand
AAAACCACCAAAACCAAAACCAAAAAAAAAAGCTCATTTTCTTCATCTAAAATAAAGTTTTTCATTAAATGTTGGCATTCTGTTTCCCTACCCAGCCTGAACCAATTTGTACAAAGCAGGGGAGGAATGGTAAATTATCAGAAACTTTTCAAACAAGGTCCTATTGAGGTTTGGGTCAAGAACCAAATAAAAGCATAAAGAGACTTCTGATTTACCAAAACTGGCTCATGTGTCCAACTTATTTTTATTCAAGTGACCTTTTTAGATGGTTTTCCTGCTTGTGTTTACACACTGTCTGTGTGATTTCAATAACGCATGTAAAATGCATTTGTCTCCTTTTTAACATTAAGTGGAATTATGCCCTTACACTACAGTCAAGGAACAACAGCTGAGATGTACAGGTGCCAGAAGGAAAACTCTTTATTGGTGTGTCTTGAATCAATTTACCATTGTTTCTGACTTTACAGTGCATGGAAATCTGCAATCACTAGACCATCATGAATGATGTATATTTTCACAGTGAACTGTACCAAAACTGTTTTGCACAGATGTTTCTGTAATTGTGATATATTGGGGAAATTTACTCTTCAGTGTCCAACAGAAACATACTTACACCTGTGCAGTGGTCTAGCAGGGAAGCTTGGCCTACAGCATAAAACATGTAGTTGAGATGGCTGGCACAAAACTACCTAAATACAGTTTCTTAGAATTGTCTGTGTATGTATTTCTGTAACCATATTCCATTGTTTCTGCAACTGCATTTCCAGCTTTCCTTCCAAGGAGAAATAAAAACAATTGGCAGGTTAATGGAAAGATTTAATTTAGTTATGTAAAAGAAAAAGGGGAAACATGTATTTTAACCCATTATTTTGTGGGTTTATTTGATGATTATTTATTTTATTTTGAGAATAGGAAGTCAGCATAAACCCCATCAGAAGTGTCTGCATGAATGAAAAGAGGTGCATTTCCAAAAGGTATCTGAAATACTTCTGTGAGGAAAGTGCTTTTAGTCCTGGTTGGCATCATTAACTCTGAGTCTCTGATTCCTCACAGAACAATCACCATCCAGAACTTAGTCATGACAAAAATCTAGTTAGTTTTTTTTGCTTCATAGCATTTTTTCCATTTCAAAATATGTGCACCTTTAAACACTAAAGCTAGGAGAGTTCAGTTCACAGTACTAAACAAGAGATATTTTTAAGTGGTCTGAAGACAACTATGTGGTAGAGTCAGAATTTACCCCCTCTCTTGATCAACCAGAAACACATTGTTCTTCATGCAGGTCTAATTGCAATCGACTTGAGATCCTATTTGTGATCTTAAACTCAAAGTAGAACATCACAAAATAATAAAACCACCCTTCCAGCACACATTAAATTGTATTGGTGTAATGGCAAGCTGCAAAGGGAAGTTGGAAAAGTCACAGAGCTAGTTATCCTGGCAATCTCAGAGCATTGATGTCTTATGTCTGTATTCACCATTCTCCTGGCAACTGAAATACGGGGAACTCATACTAAGATTAGAAAAATGAGTATTTTTAACATATCCATAATTAACAAAATAATAATAAAATATTTTATTGACTTTTGTGTTTAACTCTCTATTCAACCTTTTTCTTTTTAAATGAATTATCCTAATATCAGTCTGACAACCCTAGTGTCTTGTAAATCTTATTAACCTCTCTGAATCAATATTCAAAGGTGAAATTTTTATCTTAGGTCCATTGCATATGTTAGGAACTTTGATTCTCCCTATTGAATCTGTTTTGCAGTAGTGTCATTCCACTGTCTCCGAATGAGTGACATGATTTACAGAGGTGTAGGTGCTGAATAAAATTCATGCCTTAATAAAGTGGTGAGCTCTATGTAAAGGTTAAATGGAATATGGGGAAATTTATAGTCCAAGAGACCATGGGAATGACTGACTGATGGAGAAGTGAAAAGAAGAAAAGTTAATAAACATATACTAGTGAGAAGGACAACATAAAGAAAATAGGGAGAAAAAGAGAAGGAAAGGAAAAAGAAATGTTGTTGATTTGTAATTGTTTTAAAAGGATGATAAAGTCCAAAAGGTGAAAAGAAGAATTTGGGTTTAGGAGTTATCTATTCATTACTGCCATTCAGGGGATTACTTTTATTCTACTTTTATGGTCCTTGTAAATCAGCACTAACATTGCTCAGGCACTGCTATGCTGGCTGCCAAGAAGATGTACAATCAAGAACTCACAAGCTAAAATCCTGAGAATCAGACAGAAGTATATTTCTGAGGTGGATTATCCAGGCATTCCCTGCCATCCCACAACTGCCCTTGGCTGGCACTGCTTAGGTGACTGGCCACTCTCTGCTTTGGTGAAAAGGGGTATGTTGCTGCACAGCTCCTCTCCATCAATGGCACAGCTGAATCCTTACCTCTTAAGCTGCCACCAGTTAAGGCCACCCCTCCCAAGCTGCAGCTGAATCATCTACCTTGTACTTCAGTAATGCTTTCTACACTGTGTTCTACAAAATCTTCATAGAGAAGCTGTATGGGCTGGCGAAGACTGAGGTGGATTGAAAACTGGCTGAATGACCAGACCCAGAGGGTGGTGATTGGTTGCATGAAGTCTAGTTATACTACATTTGTGACTATTGGCATATCCCAGTTGTATCAATACTTGGTCATCTCCTGTTTTACACCTTTCATTAATGATGTGAATGATGGGACAGAGAGTACCCTCAGCAAGTTTGCTGATTACATAAAACCATGAGGAGTGGCTGATACACCAGAGAGTTGTGCTGCCATCCAGAGGAACCTTCTTGACATTTTGGAGAAACAGGCTGAGAGGACCCTTATTAAGGTCAACAAGAGGAAATGCAATGTCTGCACACCAGGAAGAATAAATTTATGCACCAATACATGCTGTGGGCCAACCAGCTGGAAAGCAGCGTGGCTGAAAAGGACCT
The DNA here is from genome assembly GCA_013399075.1 of Chloroceryle aenea. Classification (NCBI taxonomy): domain Eukaryota; kingdom Metazoa; phylum Chordata; class Aves; order Coraciiformes; family Cerylidae; genus Chloroceryle; species Chloroceryle aenea. The sequence continues at coordinate 392,462 of VWZY01013659.1, read as the reverse complement.
GTGGGTTCTGGTGGACACCAAGTTAGACATCAGCCAGCAATGCACCATTGACACAGACAAGGCTAAAGGCATCCAGGCATTACTAGGAGTGTTGCCAGCAGGTGGAGCGAGGTGATCATTCCCCTCTAACAAGCACTAGTAAGGTCATATCTAGAGTACTGTGTTCAGTTCTGGGCTACTCAGAGCAAAATAGACACAAACATACAAAGAATAGGCCAGTAAAGGGACACAAAGATGATGAAGGGGCCAGAGCACCTCTCATAAGAGGAGAGGTTGAGAGAGTTGAAACTATTCAGACAGGCTCAGGGAGGATTGTATCAATATATATAAACATCTGAAGGAAGAGTGTAAAGAAGATGGAGACGGGATTTTTTTCAGTGGTATCCAGAGACAGGACCATAGGCAATGGGCACAAACTGAAAGAGAGAAGGTTCCCTCAGAACATCAGGAAGTACTTTTTCACTGTGAAGGTGAACGAGCACTGGTAAAGGTTCTCTGGAGAGGTTGTGGAGTCTACTTCCATAGAGATATTCAAAAGTTATCTTGACACAGTGCTTAACAACCAGCTCTAGGTGACACTAATTGAGAAGGAAGTTGAACCAGACCACATGACTTTCAGAGATCATCTTGAGCCTCAACCATTCTGTGATTCTGTGATCCCACAGCCAATCTCAGTAGTATCTCACTAAATTATTTCTGTAACATTGAAAGAAAACATAGGTACTAAGTTCACACACTAAAAAAAATATTCCTTGAAGGACCCTATCTTTTGTCTTTGATTTCCTAACCAGCCATCTCAGAAAGGATTAACGTAATGTTTGTTGTGAAATACATATATTTTTTATTTTAAAAAATATTAATTTGCCAAGTAAGATGGCATTACTAGGTCTGAGAAAATAAATTAATCTGTCCCAAACTTCCCCTCTCCTCTCTAAAATTCTCCTATCTGCCACAGAAATTTAACCCTGTGCCAAAGAAAGCACAAAAGTCTTGTACCTTTTTTTCGTATTCACTTCTAATTTCAGGATTGTAAATTAGTTGCAATGCTGCACTGTTCTTTGGATACTACTTTGCCATACATGACCCTATATGCATATCTCTGCTTTCTGGAGCTGATCCATCATCAGAAGTATAGGCAATCTCTTTTCTATTGTATTGACAGAAAATCAGTTCACAAGATCACAGGATGTCAGGGGTTGGAAGGAACCTTGGAGTCTTGAAGGGATCTTCAAGTCCACCCCCCCTGCCAGAGCAGGATCATATAATCTAGCAAAGGTCACAAAGGAATGCATCCGGAAGGGTTTTGAAAATCTCCAGAGAAGGAGACTCCACAACCTCTCTGGGGACCCTGTTCCAGTGCTCTGTGACCCTTACAGGAAAGAAGTTCCTCCTCATATTAAGGTGGAATCTTAAGGTGCTCCAGCTTACATCCATTCCCCCTTGTCCTATCTCAAGGCACAAGTGAAAAGAGACTGTGCCTTTCCTCTTGACGCTCAGCCCTCATATATTTATAAACATTTATCAAATCCCCTCTCAGTCTTCTCCAGACTAAAGAGCCCCAGGTCTCTCAGCCTTTGCTCATAAGGCATGTGTTCCAGTCTCTTAATCATCCTTGTAGCCCTCTGTCAGACTGTCAGATCCCTACCTCTCTTGAACTGGGGAATGACTGAACACCTCTAAGTCAGTTTGTTGTCCTTGTAGCAACATCTTAGAAACTCTCAGAATGCTTAAAAACTTCAGCAGTGACTTTTGTCACAAACATTAATATACCAAATTAATATACTAAATTAATTATGTTACATACATTACAAAGCAGTAATTTTGCTTTCTGGCAATGCAATAATGATTTGAAAATTTAAAAAAAAACAAAACAAAAAAAAAACCAAAACCAAAACAAACAAGTGGTTTGTGAAAGTTATATTGAATAAATAACTGAATATTGTGAACAGCAGTTTTTGAATGCTGCAAGTCTTTTCCCAGCCTCTTCTTCATATACACGCAACATATTTGTAAGAAAAGCAGACAGTGTTCTTAGACTATTAAAGACACCATCAATCATTGTCTTGCTTGGTAATGCTTCAATTACTCTGGAAAAATACTGTCATTTTTATGGCTACAATCTGATGCACGGAAAATCCCACCCACTCCTTCCCTAAACAGCAATATTTGCATATGAAAAATGTAGGTAGGCAGTGTTTGCAGGATGATGAACCTTTAATAAATCTTACTCTGTCTCCCAAGTATTTGGAAAGTATACTGCATGACAGTCAATTCTTTGTAGGATTAGCTTAATGCATTGTCATTTTATACTTTTCTGCATTGCTTTTTCCTCTTACAGCTTTTGTACATTAAATGTTATACTTACTATGGTAAGTATCCTCATAACTTTTCCACTATAAATTGAATAAAGTATGAGTATTGGAGCCATTTGGTAAAACATGGGACCAATACTGGTCACCAGCCTAATGACTAATTATTTCCAGTATGTTATTGCCAAGGATGGTCAGAGCCACATTACTGAGGATTTCACATAATGCAGTGTCACTTCCATACCAGAGAGGAGAAAAGAAAGTATTTTGATGTAAAGGGAAAAAAACCCCATATTTATTCCAAAGAAAAATGGACCCAACAGATCTTCCAGTCTTCTAAGTATATTAAAAAAGTGGAGAAGTGGAAAGGGAACAGAAACGGCTAAGGGGAAAAGAAAGACAAAAGGTGTAGGGGAAAAAGAAAGAAGAGGGAGAGGAACAGGGAAAGGGAGAGGAAATGTTAAAGTTTAACAGTAGGTAATAACTTGGTAAGAAATGTAGTAGAACACAGTTGTGGATAATATTATAGAGCTACATTCTGTATGCTCCATCTTCAATTGTTCTTTTTACAGGCTGTGTAGTTTCATGGTGTTCTTATGCTCCTTCTCTTTATTCACTACTTCCCTCTATTAGATCTTGCATTTAGGCAGGTATTAAGCCCTTTTCAGCAATAACCATTGCATATTGGTTCAGTATGTAATTGAATGGAGTCTTGGTTCTCACTAAGAATGTTAGATGCCACCTTCTTTCAATGTATAATCATCAAATGTTATTTGCACTAGGGAGTTCCTCCACCATTTCTTCAGATTGACCTTTTCCTATAATATATGACTTTCTTATCTGTCCATGTGTTTTTACTGCAATTATTAGTTCTTCGACCACTTCTTTGCTCATTCTAGGTACATATGTGCCAGACTACTTCCATTCCTAAACTGAAATTCATAACTTTGGGCTTTTGATTATCTTTTTTTACAGACATTTGCTGTCAAATGTCCAAACCGGCCTATTCATTTGTGGTGGGTTGATCCAGGCTGGTGCCTACTCTATCACTCCCCCCCCTTAACTGGACTAGGGAGAGAAAATATAATGAAAGGCTGGTGGGTGAAGATGAGGACAGGGAGAGATCACACACTGTTTACTATCACAGGCAAAATAGACTTGACTTGGGGAAATTAGTTTCATTTATTACCAACCTAATCAGAGCAGGATAATGATAAATAAATAGAAATCTTAAAAAAAAATACTTTACCCTCAACCCTCCCTCCTTCCTGGGCTGGACTTTACTCCAAATTATCTCTTTTTCCCCCAGCATCACAGGGGGACTGGGAATGAGGTTTGCGGTCAGTTCATCACATTTTGTCTCTGTTGCTCTTTCCTCCTCAAGGGGAGGAGTCCTCACACTCTCCCAGAGCTCCATCATGGGGTCCCTCCCACAGAAGATAGATCTCCATGAACTTATCTAATGTGAATCCTTCACACGGGCTGCAGATCTTCATTAAATGTTACAGTGTGAATTCCTTCCATGGAGTGCAGTTTATAGGAACAGACTGCTCCAGAGTGGGTCCCTGGGTCCCCCACAGGGCCACAAGTCCTACTAGCAAACCTGCTCCAGAGTGGGTTCCTCTCTCCACAGGTCCTACCATGAGCCTGCTTCAGGCTAGGATTCCTGTGAAGTCACAGCCTCCTTTGGGTGCATTCATCTGCTCCAGCTTGGGGTCCTCCATGGGCTGTAGGTGGCTATCTGCTCCATTATTAACTTCCATGGGCTACAGGGGCATAGCTCGTCTCACCATAGTCTTCACCATGAGCTGCAGGGGAATCTCTGTTCTGGCACTTGGAGTACCTTCTCCCCATCCTTCTTCACTGACGTTGGTATCTGCAGAGTTGTTTCCTTCACATATTTTCACTTCTCTGTTCTGACTGCTGCTACACAGGTTTGGGGGTTTTCCCCTTCTTTTCTGTTTTCTTTTTTCTTTTTTTTTCCTTCTTTTCCCCCCTTCTGCCAGATAAAAGTAGTATGCTAAGAATCATACTCTCCAAATTTCAGATAGTAAATAATAAGAAGAAAACTGAAAGATTCAGACATTATGGTGAAATTGCTTCAAATATATTTTAGAAGAGCAACCTATCAGTAAGAAATGCTAAAATGAATTCATTTTCTCCCTTTGCTCTCTTTATTTTCTTCTAACACGCTTACCTCTATTCTGCCACTTTCACACTGGTACAGACACAAGCTGGATCTACTTTATACCTCCCATTTGAATTCAGGAATAATAACCACCTTGACTGGTTTACGCATGTTGTTGTTCTTCTCCACTCTACTTAAAAAAAAAAAAAATAAAAAATTCAGAGCATACTTGTTGCCACCTGGAAAGTATAAGGCTTCACCCTCATGATTATTTGAACAGCCACTTTAGAGTCACATTGTGAACACCTCAACAAAGGCAATAGAAGATATTATTATTGTAGATGTGATAGACTACTTCATATAAGAAGATTTCTCAGTTAGTATTACATAGAGATTATATGTATATTTATATGCAAAATTCAGTAATACATCTTTTCTATTTAAAGTACTGTATCATATGCAAATATCATAATGGAGAACAAAAACCTGCATCCGCTTATTAATAGAAGCAATCCATCAATACATATGGTTTATATGCTACTGAATGCTGTGCAAGTCATCTTTGACTCATCTGTATCTAAATCAGCCTAAGTAATTTAGTAAATGTATACAGCCTAGGTAAATCTAAATTTAAATTCAATTTATAAGTGAGCATTTTCACTGAATCATATATTCTCACTTGACCAGCTCCCTGGCACAGCACATTAGCTTGTTGCTTCCTGTATATTCTCTGTTGAAAACAATAGAAATACTCAGACAGAAAAGTCTTATTCTTTACAAGGCTGGCCAATTGTCACCCCATGGAAGAACTGTACTGGTGTGAGCTAAGTTTTATAACACCAGGTCTTCTAGGAAGTATCTTCAGTCAAATACATAATACTCATTACCAGCACTACCAGATGACCATTATCATTACTGCATTACCTTTCCATTTTTTTCTTCTCCAGTAAGACCACTCATCTACCAATGAGGTTTTTGCAGGTTTTTTTTTTGCAGACCTTAGCTATAACAAGGATATTAAAAATGGACAAATGTGGAGGAAGCAGAGAAGTATTTATGATTTTTAATTCTGGAGATGTTCACATACTGTATGAGACTAAAAAAGAGTACACATATGGAACTTGACCAATTGTTCATTTCTGCTGATTTATAGTAAAATGAAGCAGTGATGGTGCCAGTATGCTATCATTTTGTTTAAATGCAAGATGGAAATTTGTTTCAGTATTTATATCATTGCAAATCAAGTTAGCCTATGTAAAGGCATTTTACAGAAAAGGTTTCATGGTTGTTATTGCCATTTGGGCATGACAAAACAGTGCAATGATTTTACGCTCAAGTTTTTATAGGCTCCCCTTAGGGTGTAGACAATATATTTAAAAGTCACAGTTAGGCTTGCTGACAGAACTCACATGGCTCCTTATCCCTATTTACATCTCCCACACTGTAGAGGGAGCGACAAGAATTGAAGTTAAACGTTAAGTTGCAGTTATTCATTACACTCCAATAACATCTCAGTTAATTAAATATTTACTAAACATTCTGGTCCTACATCCCTTTTATATACAAGCTCTAACAGGGACAGGCAGCTCCAAGGAGCTGAGTATGGCTCATCAATTCAAACTCTTTTAGCCCAAGAACTTGTTCCCTGAAATGAGCGTCAAACCTGCATGCTGGGTAAGTTTCTATCCACCTGAACAGGTCCAGTTCCTAAAATTGACACTGGTCCCTGGTGTACCAGAATGGAGTAGACAGTTCCAGCAGTCCTACCCTCCACCTCTTTGTGCAGTCTGTGTAAGTAATCTTCTGAATGTATACATATGCCAGTTAGAAGTATCCAGGTTTATATGTTACAAGTTCAGTAGTATGCAGTGTGGTGTGAAAATAATGGCTACATTAGTCACACACACAGAGCCATAAATGAATTACGCAGGACCTCTAACCCAATGCCAGGCTTATTAACTTAGGCAGAGTACCATGCTTATGCTGCTGTCCTGCCTGTAACACTGGGACTAGCCTGACATCTCATAGCTCTGCTAGCAGTCAGCTAGTTCAGTCCTGTGTCACGGACATGAACACAGTGTAGAAATTTTTTTATAAAGAAACCACAGATAATGTTTTACACACAAAAGACAGACACAGTTTTATATACAAACACCACCCCCCCCTTCCCTTCAACTCGGACACATCATCTTACAGAGGCATGTGACTATCTTTTGGATAGGGGAATAAATAGAGAATACCCATTGCTAAACATATATGTTAAAAGAGATTGTAATAAATTGCCATGAATTTTTGTTAAGTTTTAGCCATATCTCACACAGACTGTTAACATTAAAAAATCTCACACTTATTTTCCAGTGAAATACAGTGACTTAAAAAAAACATAGAACAACCCAAATACAAATCAAAGCAGCTCTTTGATGGTGACCGGAGGTTTGTGCTATTAAAGATATGAATGATGCCTAATAAATCACAATTATTGCGTAGTCCACAATCTCTTATCAGATAAGGATAGCAATTATCTAGGAATGTATTTAGCACATAAATGATAGTTACAAACAATATATGTAACTGAGACCACATATTTTCCATAAAATTTCTTTCTTTCACCTTTTTAACATGTTTTTTTCAGTCTTGGACTATGTTTGAATATTTCCACTGTTCCCTTAATAAACTGAGGGGTCTATACTCTCTTCCCATTTTAAGTGAAATTTTCTCAATATAAAATTAACAACAAAACAGATCTCCACCATTCCCTGACTTTTTTTTTTCTCCTGAAATAGATTGCTTTAAAAATAACATTACTACAATTGTGCTTCATTTAAACTACTGAGAATGAAAATTTTACACTGCTGAGAACCCCTACCACTTTCCCATGGACAAATAAAATGTTGTGCACTGGTTTTACATCCTCAGTGTATTAGTGGCTGTGTAGCAGCCAACAACATGATGGTCAGTCAGTGTGACCTGTGAAATTAAGTGGGATTTAACCAATGCTTAGTGGAAAGGCATTTTCTTCCAAATCTTCCATTATTATTACCAGAGTTGAACATTGTTTCTAGTATCATTAGAAGAAATGTCCAAGCTCTGAGCTGAAACGGAAAACGTTCTGCCCCCTGGAAGTGTTCAATGTCATCTTTGGTTTGCTGGTGGGGAGGAGCAGCAAAGAACATAAAATAGGTCCCTTTTCTGAAACAAAACAGGGCACTAGAGTCATTGAATTCATTCAACCTAACAACATTACAGGGAAAAGAATAAAAGTGGTCTTCAAGAAATTAAGTAAAAGTCTTTCAGTTGTCTGATATTGAATTCTAGGTATGTATACAAACTGGAAGCATGTAATGCATTAAAATGCACAGGTATCATTTTAATACACAATATGCACAGTAGTGCATGTAAAACATATACGTTTAAACTGTAACTTTCTCCAGATTTAAAACCATTTCTCCCCTTAGTTCATTTTTGTATCATACTGTTCACACAAACCTCCTACCTACATCTGTATATAAAGCAGATTGGGACAGAGAATGTGTAAATCCATAAGCTCCTGAAAAACTCAAAACAAGGAAATCAAATATGAAAGCCAAGCACTCACCATTAATAGCAATTGTCCTCCATCTTCATCTCAGGATGGCTGTGTCTCACAGTAGAAAGAAATAAAATGTGTTTAAGGTAGCTTTAACTATGTAAGATAGGGCTTTGAAGATAAATCATCTTTAATACGACTTAAGAATTGGTTAACTGAAAATCCTTCATTCATTGACACATCACACACTCATTTGTGACCATTGCTGATGTGTAATGCTGAAAGGACAGTACCTTCTGAAATCATAGAAATTCATTTAAGCATATCAATACATCAGTATTTTTTCACATAACCCACTGTTTTCCAACAGCATCCATACATAACTTTGAAATACTCGTCTTTTAACATGGCAACTGTAAATAACTAAAGTATACTACAGGGAGACTTTATATCTTAAATACATCACCAAATATTTATATGTTCAATAAACAATAGAGAAGTCTCACCACTGCTGGATGATTAATCTTTTAAACGCAGTTCTTAGTAAACCACATTTACAAAAATATGATTTCTTAAAGACAGTTTAGTGGAAAATGCAGCTTATATAATAAGAACATTAAATAGTAAAAAATGAGTCATTTAAAATAATCCATTGTGTTATGAAATATGATTTGCTTTAGTATGAAAAAGTCATATTCATTGAATGGAGTTTTTAATAGGCTATATTCTATTGTATTTTACCTTCAGGGACCCTGGGAGTTTATTCTTTCTAATGAGCTGTGTACTATTCACTTAGAAGCTTCATTTTTATTATTATGTATAAGGCGCTTTTTTTCTGCTTTAGAAAATGCCTTTTTTAAACAAATTCATTCTTTTCCCAGGCATTTTAACTGCATGGGATAATATCTGAAATGTTTACAGTGTTTCTAACAGTTTGAAAAAATATAATGTTTTCAAGCAGACTATTTACATTAGTGATATCCTCCACTGGAATAGAATTGTCCCTTCTGGCTCCACTTTGTTGTTGTTGTTGTTCTTGATATCCTTGTGGAATTTATTTAGTGACACTAAAGAAAAATAAAATCCCATTAAGAATAATGAATCCTTGTTTAGGTAGGTTCAAACAGGAATTTAAAATTAAAAAAAAAAAAAGGCAGGGGCTGGGAAGTGGAATTCGTCCTGGGTATCTTTTCCTCTAATGTATTAATTGCAAATAATTGTAAAAGTAATTTTAAAAGGTAGAGTGCTGTCATTTAACCCTTACAAGCCACTCACAGAATGAAACTAAGATACCTTCAATCACTTTTCTATAGTAAACTTGTTTAGAATTTCATGTATAGAAAAGGGTATGGTCAACATCTGTAGCCTTTTTTCCCATCTTATCTATACAGGACTATGTGTGGCAATATTTGTCAGGATGTAAGTTTAAGGTGTTCTGAAAGACAGGGAATAGATTTATTTGGGGTCACCTTCAAGGTTATCTTGTAATGGCAAAATGCATCACAGTTCAGATATATACAGTTCAGATACACATGATATATCCAGAGTTAAGATACATGCAGGTATGAAATCCTCTTCCACCACACAAAACCCTCATATCATTATCTTTTGCTTACTCTTTGTTATAGAATTCACCACATATATGACTAACATCATGACATTTTCTTCTCTTTTGCCACAAAAACTAGAGACATCAAATAAATGCCTCCCTTCAATCGGCAGGCTCAGAAAAAAAGGAGGCACCATTTTGTTCCATAGCACATTCTGAAACCATAGACCTGCTTGCAGCATTGTGGATTCAAACAATTATATGGGTTTGGATATCATCTGGAGAACATCATGGAAGAAATAGTCAGTTTGGGGCTACCAAATATAAAACGATAACGTCTTGCTTAAAAATTCCCTGGGCAGCAGATTGTCTTGGGTCTAGGAAAACATGCAACAGAATGATCATTATCTGACTACCCTGAGCTTACACTGAGGCTGTTCTTCTCGATGGGCTTTTACTCAGATTCAGTATTCACAGTAACCTCATTCTCACACTATGGTTACTGAAAAAAAAAACAAACAAAAAAACCACCACACAACCTCCCCCCCAACCTCCCACAAAAAAAAAAAGTTTGAAATTCTGACTGACACTAATGCTTCACTGTTTGAAGCTAATGAAGAGCAAATGTGCAGCATTTTGGATCCTCTAAAACATTATTGTTAAATCAGAAATTAGGAACAGACTTTAATCTGTGGAAGTGGGAATTCCTCAGTATTCCTGCTAAATTCTTATTGCTTTCTCCTGCTGTGTGCAGTGCCCTAAAACTGGGCATATACACAGACTGCTATCAGTCTGGGGCTCTTCTTCATCTATACAGGAAAGAAGGAAAAGTCCTTCAGATCTGGATAGCAGGAGACAACAGAGTCTTTCCCACTTCCCTCTCTTGCTCTCATTTTATGGAAAGAAAAGTGAGAGCAGAGCCACATGGGAATCCTGCAAAAGCTCCACCCTGAAGAAATGAGCCAGGGAGGTGGAACAGAGAGGCAGCTGGTTGGATGCAGCAGTGCAGGAGTGACAACCAGGAGGTAAGGACCATAACAAAAATCTGGCAAAGGGGAGCAACTTCTTGCTTCACATGTGGTGGGAGAGCAGAGTGGCTTCCTGAGGCTGATTCTTAAAATCTGGAGAAGAAACACAGGATCTCACCTGCTCCTGTAGAGTACTGCTCCCATTCATCCCTGCTGACATGCAAATGCTCCTCTCTTGGAGTGTTTAAAGCTGTTGAAAACTGATTTCTCCCACAGAAGAAACATAATTTTTCAGGCAGTCATAGCATAGGTCTACAAACTGAAGTGTGATTTTTTCTATGCAAGTTCTTCTATATACACAGAGCCATCTTATCTCCTTTATAACTGAAAGTTCTCCTCACTGTTGTAGAGAACTCTTTCTTCCTGTTTTGCCCCACAGTGCCACCAAAGGAACTGCCTCTTTTGGTTTCTGTTGGGACTGTTTGACTTTCACTTTTCTCATAATTATTTGACGGCTATATGCAAACAGTTCTGAGAAAACACAAACCTTTATGAATGCCACCCTGTCCTTACTTTGCAAATTTGTCTAATTTTATCTGCCCAAGATGAGTTCTAACCAAATTTCCAAATCCAGAAATCATAAATCAAAATAGATAACACTCTCTTCTCTTTTTTCCTTTTCTTCTTTTCTCTTTTCTTTTCTTTTCTTTTCTTTTCTTTTCTTTTCTTTTCTTTTCTTTTTTCCTTTTTCTTCTTCTCTTCTCTTTTCCCTTCCCTTCCCTTCCCTTCCCTTCCCTTCCCTTCTTTTCCTTTCTCTTCTTTTCTCCATTCTTTTCCCAAAACAATAGGATATAAAATGCAAACTCTCATTCCCAAACCCATAAGATAATCATGTACCTTCTGCTGTTGCTGCTGTTCCTGCTGCCAGCACTGTCAGCAGCTCCAGTGCTTCTATAGCAACAACTACTTCCAACTGTGCAGTACTTGCAAGTAACTTAGGTGCATAAGACAACAATATTTTAGTGAGGACTGTATGTTATATTCTTGAAACATAACATTTGTCAATAATCCCTGAGGTCACCCCTAATTATAATTTTTCTGTATCTTTTATAGCCCACTCACCCCATTTTCCTGGGCAACATCAGTTTGCAAGGAAATTTTAGGAAAAAAACACAACCTTATACCAAATATATATTAAAAAATATATATAAATTTAACAGCCAAAAAAATCATCTCAGGCAGTTATTGACAAGAAAGCATAGGTAACAAGGTAGCTTGACCATCTTAAGCAAAAACAAAGCAGCTGGAGCATTTCTCCTTTGTTCAGAAATCTGCCCTTTGCCTCAGATTGCACGGGTAGAACATTTCATCTCTTTGGAGTCATGAAGACATTTTTCAAGCTGCCAGAACAGTAACCTAAACCCCAAAACTCTCTTGGCCACCCCAGATTGTTTGTTTACAGTCTATCATCCAGAAAAGCATAGTCAGGAACAAAGATGCAGATCCATGGCTAGAAGATTACAAAAGCACAGACTGGCTCAGTAAGTAAAAGACAGAGACCTGGCTGTCATCAGTTTGCAAGAGGTCCATGTAGCAGTATATGGAATTTCTTGCTGTGAACAATCCCATGCTTAGCCCACTTTTCCCACTACTAGAGAGTACCTCAAATCATGGGAGAAACATGGGGCATAATGACATAACCTAAGTCCATTATGTCTTTGGATATTACCATATGCCTCTTTCACGTACTTGCTTCAGTGCCTTTTTTTTTCCACCAGTATAACACACATTAAGATTTGAAGAAAACATTGTTTGTTATAAGAGCATAAAGCTGATTCAATCAGTAATATTTACTGGACTTGGAACACATCACACATAGAAACACTTGAGTCTAGCACTTCTGTTTGCTTAGCAAGGCTCTGTAAACTCCTGTAAATTGTAGCTTCCTCTACAAAGATAATAAATGTGAAGATTTCACACAGCTCTTCCAGAGGCACCAGCTGCTGCAGTATTCAGTAAGAATGTCACCTGATGCTGTCACCTAAAGTCTGGACTTTGCAGGAAGATTTGCTCACACGGAGGCTATTTGAAGAAAAAGTACAATAAATAACTGAAATATAGTTCAGAGAATGAAAAGGTCCCAGTTCCTCATGTCTCCAGATTTCTTTTGTTCCTGTGTTTGCCCTCATACTGCACATAATCACTACTAGCGGAGCTCATACATTTATATACATTTACTGGCCCAGCATGGTATTCACTTTCTAAGTTTTGCTCATGTTCCTGGATTCCTATCCACACTGATAAAATTAATATAGAAGTGTGTGCAATAGAAAATCCTCCTAAATGAACATTCAAATTTTTGTGTTTCTTTATCACTCTTACAACAAGGCTGAAAAATCAGAGAAATATTTTAGACAGTGTGAAAATGGCATCTTCATGTTTATTTTTCTTTTGCCAAATTTCATACCACTTCTCAATAGAGGAGCCTATAAAAAGACACATGTCTACTTTTTCTTACAAATAAAATGTCAGATTTAAACACTTAATCCCTTGTCTTCAATAAGAAAGGAAAAAAGCCAAATTTCATTTTCTGTCCAATAGAGGGTAGCTTGCTTCCTTATGAAAATAGACCCATTCAGGCTTTGTGGACCCATTCAGCAAGGCACCTGTGGAAACCTCTTTTATCACCAGTTCAGATTTCACCACCCCCACTCATTCTGAATTGGTTTGCAAGACAATAAGACACAGCCTACCCACCACAGCCTAGGCTATATGCCTAAAAAGAAACAAAAGATGCAGCCCCATGGCTAGAAGATTGCAAAAGCACAGACTGGCTCAGTAAGTAAAAGACAGAGACCTGGCTGTCATCAGTTTGCAAGAGGTCCATGTAGCAGTATATGGAATTTCTTGCTGTGAACAATCATGCTTAGCCCTGGAAAATGGTGGTTAAGATCATAAACTTCCGGTATAAACCGAGTGAAATTCAAGTGAATGAAACATATCTCTGCCTCCCCAGTACCACAGGGACAAATCTTCAAGACTCTTAAATTCTCATTTCAAAAGTACAAATCCTATTGGCAAGTTGTGCACAGGATCCAGGCAAGGTTGAGGAAGCAGGTTGATCTTATGAACCCATATATTAAGATAGGGATGACATTTGATAGAAGGTATAAACCCTGTAGACAACTGACAAAAATGGAAGAAATGATAATCAAAACTGTCTTCCAGCATTAGTCTTTTGCAAAGATCTAACAAAGAGGCTTGTTAACTAGACTTAACAGTGTCTTGGCATTGTTAACTCTTTTTGGCCCAGATTCCTCTAGAGAGTGATTAAATACAGTACATCCCATCTTTTGTCAGAGTCATTTGTCACTGGGCATGAAGATGCAACATTTTGTTGGTAGACAGTTCCACCTATATTCAAGTCTGAAGTTTTTGCTCAGCTCAATTTTTCACCTTCTGTCCCTGGCACAGCTGGGTGTCTGCTTAAAATTTATTTTCCACTGCAGCACTTCTAGGTTTTCCTCCCACTGCTGCACACAGCCCTTGAATTCCATCCCCTTACACATTTCTTTCAGGTTAGAAGCCTCTACTGGCTAAATCCTCAGCTTCATCATTCTTTCGGCCCTAAAACTGAAGGAAAATAAGGCATATACCTCCTTCCTCTGGGGAGCTCACCAAAGCATTGTGTCCTTCTAAATCCTTCATGTCAGGAACTATTTATCTGTGTGCCTGAGAAAAACACTTTTCCAGATCAAATGGTATGTCTTTTTGGACTAGTACCATTCAAACAGACATGAAAACAGACAGATGTGATCCTCCCAATTTGTTCTGTTAACCTGCTCCCTTACCCATTTCCAACTATCCAAGTAAAACTTTCTGCTCCATGATAAATTCAGCATCAACTTTCTGGAACAGAATTAAACCATTTCTCACAAAAATGTCTTGTTTTTTGTTTGTTTGTTTGTTTGTGGGTTTTTTTTCTTTGTTTATTTTTGGGTTGTTGTTTTGTTCTTTGGGGTTTTTTGGTAATAGCTTTCTCTGGCTTTCCAACTGTCAGGGAATAATTTTCTTCAAAAAAATTGGTCATATATCTCATGTTTCAGTACTCTTCTTGTGTATATATACATATACTGAAGCCTAGTTTAGGAACAGAATATACAGCATCATCGTTTTCAAAAGCAATTTGAACACAGACTCCCCAGACTATTCCAAACTACATGCAGAATATCAACATGATAGACCAAAGATGGAATCTCAAGATGTCAACAAAGCATACTTAAGAGACAATTGGGGGAAAAAAATGAATCACTTTAGTTCTCACTGAATGATTTGGCCCTGAATATATTCCACACACTATTAGAGAAATACTGAGGAGATTCAAAAGACTGTAACAAAGAATGGAAACAATGGGTGCCATGCTTCATGAAAGAACAGACATTTGGTTCACATAGAATTTATTATAGCATCAACTAACGCAATCCGAAATCCTCAGAAATCATAGAACATGTTACAAAAGAATAAATAATAATAATATTTGGACGAGGAATGGAAATCTTTTTTAATGATAATGTATTGTATTTCTTTTTTATTTGTGTGTGGCTTTTATATCTTATAGAGTACACGCTGCTCACATACTCATACTTCTCTGCAGATTAAAATGGAAAACAGAAGGAGTTTATTGATGATGAAGTTGTAATGTTATACTGGCATACTTGGAAAAAACATAAGAAAAAGAGGAGAAATAAACTTACTTATTTAATCACACGATTCCATTAGCTGAGACTTTAATCAAGATAACAAAATAAAACTGTAGAAAGTAGCAAGAACTTACTAGGTTGAGCTGACTCTCTTATAAAAATTGCCTGCCTGAGAGAGGAATGGATGTAGATCTGGCCTATTGGGAGAGGCTTTGCCAGCTCTAAGTGAATGCTATGTCTTCAGCCTGCATCCTGCTCTATAACTCACAGGCTAAGAAGCTGTCTCAGCATGGACACCCAAAAGCACACACAGGTCACTCTCTAGCTCATTTAATGTAGAAGATAAAAATAGCATGATATTTGCATCTTCTCCAAACATCTCATTTGAGAGTAAAAATTTGTTCTTTCTCATTAGTCACCACAATTTAAAGCTCATTATTGACCCTACTTTTGGTTTGAATTTCATCCTAGCAATAAACCAGAAAGTGTTTTCACCCACCTACTACTCCCCTGCAAGGCAGTCGGCCAAAAAAGCAAGCTAACATCATCACCACAGTTTGATACTGTAATCCTGCCCAGCACTTCATGCCATTGCCACACATGCAGGCAGAATAAAACTGTGGAGTGTACCCAAACAGATCTTGCTCTGTGCTAGGTGGAACTGCATCAAAGCAGTCCAGTCATTCAAAAGTTTCTCCTTTTAATGTATTTCCAATATTAATGGCAACCTAGTCACAAGCAAGTGTGAAATACTGACTGTGGTGAGGAACAGACATTGCTAAAAGTGAATGTGAAGGCATTTCATTCAGATACTGTTATGTCCACTTCTTCCCTTGCTTCAGGTGCTGACAGGTTTGACAATGCTGACAATGAAGAGGTCAGTGCTAACAGGTGACAATAATGGACTAGAGTGAAAAGAGAAATCTCCCAGATAGGAGTTTAGCAACATTACATGTTTTGGATCTGTGAACCCACATGATTAGAACAAGAGAATAAATAAGCCTTGGTGTGAATGGTTGTTCCCATATCACAGACTCTTCAAGAATATATTTAACATGGAAGAGAGAACCAAGCATCACACAGAGGCTCAAGACTGGCTATATTTCCACAAGCTGTTAATCATAAGGGCTTTGCCAGATAAACCACAGATGGGTTAGGTTCTGCTTTAAAATAGTCATGAAGCCAAAACTTAGGGAAATAATAATTCAGTCTCACTTGCAGACTGCAAATATGAATAAATTCCTCTAGGATTTGTTTGTGATGAATGATACCTTAAGGCTAGTTTGCTAATTACTGTAGGAATAAAATCAAACACAGCACATTGCTACTGAAGCTGTGAAACAAGTATATTTGTTCCTGTATATGTATGGCCTTGGATGTTTTGCCATCAAACTTTTTTTCAGAGGTTCAGCAACATGAAAAGCTGAACAATCTGTCAATATTAAATATATTCACAGTTAGTCTGGCTTGCGAGGAAACTGAGAGGAGGTGATTTCAAGAAGGTGCTTGATACCTACAATTTCTACCTAGTAATTATGCCATCAGTTTGGTCTTATCTGAAAGCAGCATTAAAAAATTTAAGAGGAAATGCTAGGACAGAAGCAAGCATTTAAATGAAAAAGAAAAAAAAAAACAAAACAACAAAAAAGAATAATCATATTGTAGAGCTTATAATTCTCATTCTTTTCTCTAAATATCCATCCCTTATACAGCCCACTTTAAAATGAAGAAGTGGCATCCGCTGTCTTCATGAGCATATGCATAATTACAGATAACTAGCTAACAGGTATTTCAGTCTGCATTATTATACTCGTCAGCTGAGAGTTGTTTGTAAGACTCACCTCACTCATAAAAAATTGTCGATTTCTAATGACATTAATTAGTAATCTTTGACCACAACAGGCTTGAATACTTGAGCTAGCAGCAGCACTCTCGACCCTTGCCGTAAGTGACTTAAGAGCCGTATAGCTTATCAAAAAGATTGAGAGGTGACTTGATTACAGCATGTAAGTACCTTCACAGGGAGAAAATACAAGGGCTGTCTAATCTAACAGAGGCATAACAAAAACTAGAGCTGAAAACTGAAGTCAAGCAAATTAAGCAGGAAATAAAGCACACCATTTCTATTACACACTATTCTATAACACACTATTTCTATAACTATAAGGAAGCAAACCACTGGAACACGCTCCAAAGGCATCAATAGATTCTTGAGTTCCTACAGTCTCAAGAACAACACTGGATGTCTTTCAGGAAGTCATGCTTTAGCCAAACACAGTGTGCCTCAGCTGAAATACAGGTTATTGTTCTCAGCTACAAGGAATTTAATGACCCGTGATATGCAATAGGTCAGACAGACTTCAACATCTATTACTGTGGGAGAGGTAGTATTTATTTTTACTATACTAGATGATGTTGCTCAAAACATGCAGACTTTCAAGTACACAAACCTTCCTTCAGGTCTGACATAAACTGAAGTAGCAAGTTACAAGGCTAAAAACAAGTAGAAAACAATTGCTCCAAGTTTGACTGTTGTTACTCATATTACACATCCAGGGTTAAAATGGCAGGAGGTAAAAGCAAGGGCTACTGACATGAAGCAGGGTGCTTCATCTTGTACTGTTTTGGATGAGTGATAGTGATAGAGGAACAGACTAGAACCTGATTTTTAACAACAAAACATGAAGAGAACAACTGCTGAATCTTCTGTTGCTGGTCCCAGGTGCTCTGTTAGCTTTGTTAGAATGTGTAACAGGAGTAGGGATGTGTCTAAGCCTATTTAGTCTTTTCTTTGTATTTTGCAAGTAAGGAAACTCTGAAAGCTTTCTGTTAAGAACCACAGTGAAAGCTCAACAGCTCTCTCCTACTGTTCAATTAGATCTTGTCATGCCAGAAGGAGGCCATATATAAAGCAATATCAAAGGCTCCATTACCCATTATTAGTCTCTTGAACTGTTTAGTTGTCTTTCTGCACAACAGTTCATTGATTATAAACTAGTGGTCAGACAGATCCTCAGCAGGAGTTTCATAAGCATTATTCCATTATATCAATGAAACTATGTAGATGTATGACTTCTGAGAAAGTCCAGAAGTTTTGACCTTGTCATTGTCAAACGGGATTTTCCCATGGTCCCATCCATTGGGTTTTCACTTAAAAGGTTAATCTATGTGTTTAAGATGGCAATAATAAGGAAAAAGTATTTATGTAATTTTTTCTATGACACTAAGAATAAATATTGTAATTGGCAAAGTAGTTAAGCCACTCAGAGGCAAATCAAGCTTTTAAACTGCCTTTATTTAAGTGGGGGAATTATTGAGTATAATTATGCTGTGGTAAATACCAAAAAGGGTGCTACCTCACCTGCAGATTTCCAGCAGCAAAATTTCAATGGCTTCAACACACTAGTACTATAAATGAGGTACCACATGGGCCTATCTCATGTTCTTGAGATGTTTACTCAACTAGCCTGGTATTTAATCTGGTATTTATTGATTGCTAGGTGAAGTAAACTGTTTGCTATATCAACAAGAGCAAGTTCTCAGTACTCACCTAATTAACTGGTCTCTCTTAAACTCTGTAATTTAAGCAACCCTCCTAGTAACAATGCTCCTAGAGCTCTTCAAGCAGAACCTGAAAGCTTTTAGCCTGTCTTTTCTAACTAAACCTTCTACAGAGTTCCCCTGATAACTAACAAAATTTGGTAAAAGCACTAAAATCATCAAGCACAGAATGACAGACCAATGCACTTGCATTGCTGAACATCATCATGGTACAAGGAAACTTTCTCTGGTGTCATCAATTAAAACTGGGCTGGCCACTAAATAAATGACAGATGCTCTATGGCCCCCCGAAGTAGAAAAGAAAGCGAATAGGGAGGAATTGGTTGGACAGAAAACTAAAATGTCTTTAATGAAACAACAACCATAAAGAAGATGATAAGAAGAAGAAGAAGAAAAAAAAAATCAAAAATCAATATCAAACTCCTCCAGAGCCAAGACTGAACTCTGTGGCAGACTGGAACTGGATTCAGGAGCGCATGGATTGGAACTGAAGGTTGAAGAATGGACAGAGTCATCCTCTGTTGCTGGCCATAGAAGAAGAGAGCTTGACCCCTGTAATCCCTCTGCTTTATACAGAGTATGACATACATGGAATGGAGTACTTTTTTGGTCAGGTTTGGTCAGGAGCAAATAAAAGCAAGACCCTTTCTGCATACTAGTCCTTAGTAGCAACTAAAAACACTGAGCATGTTATCACTTCTAGAAACCTACACTGGCTGAAGAAAATGTGCCCTCAACTTCAGAAAGCCCAGTCACTTAACTGAAAAGTAAAATCACTGAACAGAAAATTCATTCTTTTCTAGCTCAAACCAGGACACCTGTCCATCACCCATTCACATTTTTCTCTTTACTGCTATCTTATGTCCCAATTTATGGGCAGAAAAAGAGGACAACTTTACAAACTGTTTCTATAAACAGGTAATTATCAGAAGCATAACAAACTTCACCTCCCCTTGATCCTAACACAGATTTTCCAACTAATATCAGCAGTGAAATTAAAACACATTTTATGAATTGAAAGAGTGCACCAATACAGAGTTATTCTTCATCCAATAATCACTACAGATACTGATAAATCAGAATTGAATGGATTGGAAAAGCAACATAATAGTAACTAGGTAACAATAAGCTGCCGTACAAGCAACTGTGACAGTAATAGCAGCTCATAGCAATAGGTGGTTCTAGACAGTGGCTTTGCTTTAGTAAAGATGTTTAATTAGAACTTAAACCCTTGCTTAACTGAGTACTACAACATAATGTAGGAGGGATGGTTTATGAAAAAAAAGCCAGGACTAGATGTATTTTAACCAATAAACAAAGCTAGGAGATAACTCCATCAACTTAAAAAATTCTTCTGTGGACTCTTCATAAATTGTTTGTAGTTAGAACAGAATTCTGTCAGTGGGTAATCTCACCTTGATACTTAGCATAATATCCAGCTGCTGAAAGCACATGCTTGTAAATGCACCCCATTTTAGCTTTCTTACCACAACATGTATGGCTACTACTTTCAACAGTATGGATACACTTGCAGAGAATGATAAATCCTGTACTGATTTAATGCTCTAAAATAGTCCGAAATATAACTCCACCAAAATCTGTTAGGAAATAATCCATTTCCCCAGTGATCTTAGTTCTAGATAAACTAATCCCTCCAACAGAGACTACACATTTTATTAGCAGCAACTTAGTATAGCAAATGAGTG
This sequence comes from Chloroceryle aenea, assembly GCA_013399075.1. Taxonomy (NCBI): domain Eukaryota; kingdom Metazoa; phylum Chordata; class Aves; order Coraciiformes; family Cerylidae; genus Chloroceryle; species Chloroceryle aenea. The sequence continues at coordinate 372,015 of VWZY01013659.1, read as the reverse complement.
AATAAAAGTTATTATCCTCACAGTAATGGAGAAGAAATCTCAGTGGTCAAATCTATTCAACAAGAATGATGGACAGATGACTAAAAAGGGGAGCTTTTATTGGAATTCATGTCCATCTGTCAGGAAGTGTACTGGGTCTGGCTGGGATGGAGTTAATTTTCTTCATATGGTGGATTTGTGACTAAAAAGGTGTTGATAACACACCAGTGTTTTGGCTATTACTGAACAGTTCTTGAACACCACCAAGACTTTCACTTTTTTCCATTCTGACCCCTCCAGGAAGTAGGCTAGGGGTACATAGGAGTTTGGCAGGGTGTACAGATGCCCCCAGCTCACCAAAAGGATATCCCATATCATATGATATCATGGACAGTGATAAGACTTCAGGAAAAAGAGGAAGAAGGGGGTGGCAGCAGGAGGAAAGGCATTCAAGTTATGGTGTTTGTTGTCCCCAGAAAGATAGGTGTGCCAAGGCCCTGCTTTGCTGGAAAGGCTGGAACTTGCCCACCAATGGAAAGTAGTGAATTCATTCCTTCTTTCAGTTTGCTTTCACATGAAGGATTTTTTCACTTATGAAACTGTTCTTAATTTGATGCATAAGGTTTCCACTTCTGTTTTTCTGATGTTCTTCCCATCCTGCTGCAGGGAGAGTGAGTCAGAGGCTGGTGGGTACTTAGTTGCCAGTTGGGGTCAAACCACCACAAGAATGAAAAAAGTCTAAGCACAGAAATCATGGGCATAGAAAAAGAAGATGGTGAGAATGACTGACAGAAGAGAATAACTGAATCCCATTCTGAGAAGGAGAGGGACTAGCTCTGGGGTGGCAGATGAAAAACAGTACATTTCCTTTCAGATGCCAGGAAAAAAGGCAAACAAGCCATTCGGGTAATGCTGAAGATATTTCATCTAGTGGATGGAGGCTTAAAAACCAAACTCAAAATATCATCAAAAGCAGAATGATTTGATTGAATGTAACCCGAGCAAAGCACAGGGACTAAAGAAGAAAAAAATTATCTGAGCTGAATGATGGGGTCAGTTAAGCGTGCACCTCATAGAGACATTACCCTCTCTTATTCCTTCAGGAAGGGTGAGACAGAAACATACATATCAACTACATAACATTATGTTTTTTAAACAACTTAAAGCAAATCTTCCTGTATGAATGGAAGAAATTTAAATCAATTCCTTTTCAAGCTTTTCTGACTTTGCTGTGAAGTCCATACTACATTCCTAAGCCTTCATCTGCCAGGCTTGCAGGATAGGGTAGACATGATTTCCCTTGGCTCTGCACCACTTCTCCAGAGATGCAGAATTTTGGAAAGGGCAGAATCACCAGTAAGGACATTAAAAGAAAAAATTTAAAAATGCTAAGAAGCTTTGTATGACAATATTATTCACAAGCTCCCAAGAGCTGTGTTGGATATTTTAGGAGTCGTGTTAAAATTTCCAAGTTCTTCAGTGCTTTGGGATGAACTAGGTATCACTACGAGAAGTTGTCCCTTGCCACACATGCACCAAGGTGACAATTAGAGCTGTATAGCACCACTCCTGATGTCATCTCCTTATTCCTCCGGGAACATAAGGTCTCTAGCGTTCTACAATGATTTTAGAAAGAAAAATGAGCAGCAGATCTTTCTCTGGATCTTCTCATAACAGAGTTAAGCATAATTTCCATAGCCTAAATGACATCTTTATTCTGGTACCCACTGTTCTCCAGAGAAAATTAGAAACTAGGTTATATAGCAGAACCTGTTTTTTGTTCTGTCTTATCTTCAGTAAAAATAATAAACTTGCTCACCTTCAAACTTTTATTATTTCCTGCACTTAAAATATATTCCATTTCTCAGGACCACATGTGGCAGAAAGAAATTTTTGCAAAATGCTTATTTCTCGATTTTATGTTTATTCACAAAGACAAAATACTGTTACTTTTTCTATCCTAAAGTACCAAAGATAGAAAGGAAATAACTACTCACGCAGACTTGCCTTGATTTGGTTAATCAGTTCATTGCTCAGCCTAGCTTGTTTTATAAGAACTGTATGATCACCTGAGATCACTTGTGATAAGATGACAGGGCCACAAGATAAAGTTTTCAGGAAATAATACAGAAGTGTTTGCAAACTAGCTGTCACGGCAGAGGCTTTATTCTAAAGAGATGGGGGTTAACAACAGCCAAATTGGTTGGAAATATATGAATGCAATCCTCTCAAAAATGACATTTAAAAAATAATTTTAAAAAATATTGTAACAATACACGCATCAAAGAAACAAAGGTCTGGAATAAAATGGTTGCTTAAGATGACAGTGTAGTGCATTCACCTGTGTGTGAGAGACTTCACTTCAAATCTGACTAACTTAATGAGGAATGTAATTCTAGGTTTTACAGTTCCCAAGCAAGTGTCAATCTGACAAGATACAGACCTCATATTTTATAATTACCACAGATAAAGATATTGCATCTGTATAAAGAAATTATCAAATGATGGGTGAAAAAAGAAGTATACATGGGCACCATTCAAGTATGAAAACAGGAGCACAGTTCATCCCACTTTAAATCAGACACTGAAAAGAGACTAGATTCTTGCTTTCCCCTAGTGACTGTCAAGAAAATCTTAGGTAACTAATTCAAATGCAGTATGCGCTATAGAAAAGTAAATGCAGGTGATGTCTACACAGTCTTTAGCTTTACAGTCTGTAGCTTAGATCCAAATAAATCTAACCAGATCATTAGAATCTGAGATGAGTCCTGCATGTGGGATTTAATTTTATTTTTTTTATGGGAGGGAGAGGGGAAATAGTTTAAAAAAATTAGTAAGTCTCACATTTGTTTATCATAAGAACAAAAAGAAATACAAAATCTTGATAATTTGGGGAGCTATATTTCAGCCAGCCTTGCTGAAGCTGAGTAAAGTGTACTGAAGAAATCTGAAGGATTTTAATTAATATTCATTGTAGAACATCAGGAAGAGTACACAGGTGCCAGAGACCTGATGATTGAGGACACAAACCAGTGATGCCTGAAGCATAACCAGGTGGCAGACTCCCCCAAAATCAGGCCTAGCTGAAGGCATGAAAGATGATAAACCTGTGCCATTTTTCTCAGCTACAGAGAAGGAGATGCAGCATTTGCAACTTCATGTATTTGTGTCATCCAGATTCTCGGACAGTCCAATCAGATTAGTAAAGAACTCCTTGTGAATTGAAGCAGAATATTGTCAGACAACATAATAAAAATATTCTTAGTCAGTTGCTGATAGCTTTCTTCCAGAAACACAGTAATACCTCTTATTCTTACCTGCATTGTGTGTTTGGGAACATGATGCAGCAGACTTAATAATTAATTTTCAAAGCTTTAAAGTCTCTGAAATGGTTTAAACCATTGACACTCTGATCATATGTGCATATTTTGCATTACATAATTTCAGGTTGAAGATGAGGATTTCTTAATAGACTGGTGCATTTTCTATGCATCATTGGTATCTAAGAGTACTGTTAGTATGAGGATATTTTCCATCAGTCATGCTTCATAACTATTAGACAAGGATAAGTTCGTAGACAATGGGTGTTTGTGAACAACCACACAATGTGCATTTTTATTCTTTTTTTTCCAAGGAGGAAGTATTTTTCACCACATCTTCTTAAAATCAACAGTTGCTAAACAAGACTAATACAGTTCCTGTTCCTTTTTTGCAATATTTAACTAGGAAAAAAAAGCTAGGTTTTTGTCATCTCACAAATTTCCTGGAACAAGTGGAAATTATGGAGATGAAAATGCCATGTTTAACATATTCCAAAGACAGTCTGCAGTTACTTACTATTTTGCATTCCCAAGATAAGCCTCTATTTTTATTTTTTGTTGTTGAGCAATAGAAAGTTTCAAGTAATTATTATTTTCATGGCCTTCAACTTTTGAGGCTCAGGTACCCTAGGAGATTAGGACAGTGGCTCTGATCCAATTATCTCATTCTATAAAACCTGTCATTCATTCAAGACTTAAGTCATCCTTCTCTGATTAAGAGTTTCAATAAGATTTGTTTACATGATTAGATCAAAAAAAAAAGAGAAGGATTCTACAACTCCAGATTTCATTTTGGATTCTTTCAGAAATACTGAAACAGAAAGGAAACTAACTCAAAAAAAAAAAAAAAAAAAGCCAAAGGAAAAATAAAGAAAACCAAAAAAAGATCATAAAGTCTGCCAGGAAATCCTACACAAACTTTACAGGTGATACACAGATGAAGAAAAAAGAACCCAAAATCTATTACTCTGGTTCAGATTTATTTCTATGAGAACATATTTGAGGATGAAAACCAGAGATGATTGGATCAGGACTAGAATCATTCTTAAAGGGTTCAGTCTTCATTTTATCCAGCACCATCTCTCTATTGTACAGAATGGATGAAAGGTGATGGAATTTACAAAACAAGATCTATAACCTGTCCCTCTTTTCCACCACATGATTAGTTATTTTCCTAATTTGTCAGAATAATTAGGGAATTTAATATCATAATTTTTATTAGACCAAAATACACTAAAATAACTGCTACCCTCTTTGAAAGTTATGAATTTAAACTAGACATTAGACTAAACACTAAATTCAAATTCCTGACAGAGATGATTGCTATGTTCTAGATCATACTGCCGTACTTGGTATTTTCTCCTTGCCTTCTAATGAAAGATAACTATTTCTTTTGTGGAAGAAAAAGTGTTTTGATAACATGTAAATCAGTTTAAAATATACTCCTTTAAACAAAGCAGCAAATAAAAACTGCACTCTTATCCTCTGATGGTTATTACTTTTTTCACAAGTTTTCAGTTGAAAAAGATTGGGGAATGTAAATATTGCCTGCTGTGTTCTTTCTCCAGATACAAGTTCAGATACTGGAAGAGATGTCATGTGGCCATTCCAGATCATGTCATTATGCTATAAATAGATATCCACAGGCATAGGAAGGAACCTTGTTGTGCTGCTGTTCACAATGATGACTGACTATACTAATGCTTTCCCTTTTGGTAATATAATCTTAGTTAATGACTGCTTCCCTCAGTACTCTATTTTTGGAACGGATATTTAATTATATGTCTGGTTTATCATTTCTTATATTAATTACATCTAGAGGTCATGTGTTAGCACTTTTAATATTTAATGTTTTGAAAATAAATTAAAATACATAATTTAAGGATAACTAACTTCCAGATATTACAAAAGGATTACAGAAACAATTATGGTCTATACTGTAAGTCTAGATGACTCAAATGATGGCTAAATGGAGGCTGAATCTTTCCTCTTTAGGACACCAATTCAAATCCATGTGGTTTACTAGAGATGGAAAGCCATATCAAATATGGGTGGTCGAGTCATTTGCTGGAACAATGAAATTTATTTAGACTGGGATTTTCAAGGTATCCCATAAGTACCTTATCTCCTTAGGTACCTTTGGAAATCCTAACCTCAGCTCTTCTTGACTTCACAAAGTCATTCACAAAGTATAAAATCTTCACTCCCTTAAAATCAATGGGATCTCTGCCCTTGACTTCAGCAAGGCCAGAATTCAAACTATTCAGTCCAAGTCTTACTTTGTTAATTTATTTTTCAGAGCAGACAATTTCCAGGGAGAGAATTGACTGTGTTTGAAGTTTAGTTTCCAAAGTCTCCAGGAATTTTATATTACATCCCAACTTATTACTTTGTGAGTAGAAGAATGGTGGGATGCTACCTTAGCAAGAAAAGGCTGAAAACAAAAGAATGATCTGAGTATGAATAATGCTGTCTGGATACACCCATTTGCCAAAAGACACTCTCCAAACTATTTGTCATGCTGTGATAGATTTTACAAATCCCAACACTGCTCAGGGTCCTAAATTCTGGCAATGTCTGTAATGAAAGATGCAGCCCAATAAGATTTGTAATTAAGCTACTCAGAAAACATAGGTGAAAACTGAGAATCATCACTCAGATGGATAGCTAGGGCACTAACATGTGAAATGCTTTTTCAGACATCATATAAGAAGAAAGCAACCAATCCAAGAGCTGCATTGGGTCTTCAAAATCCTCAAGTACAGCAATGTAATGTATCCATCTATAGTCAAATTTTTAAGTAATTGCATGATGAAGTGTTAAAATTTTCATATAAGATATAAGAAGAACATCAAAATAAATAATTCTCAGAGTTTAAATAAATGTTTTTGGGTTCTGTTGGAATCAATTTCTCCTGAGCAAAAGTTCTTAAAAGGATCCTCTTTATGACACCAAACTGGGTGGTGAGGTGAACATGTCAGAAGGGAGAACCCTCTTATGGAGAGAACTGGATAGGCTGGAGGAGTAGCTACCAACAACAATATGAAATTTAGCAAAGTACAAAGACCTGGTTCAGAATATCTAAATATCCCAGTACAGTCTAGGGTCCATGTGGCTGGGAAACAGCCTTGCTGAAAGGGATCTGAGTGTCCTGGTAGACATCAAGCTGCATGTGAGTCAGCAGTGTGCTGATGCAACAATAAAGGCAAATCAGATCCACAAGGTCATCACAAACAGAGACAGTCTACTCAGCACCTATTAGGCTACACATGGAGTAGTGTGCCCATTTCCAGTCCGCACAATTCAAGAAAGACATGGACAAGCTGGAGATGGTCCAGAGGAGGGTGCCAAAGATGTTCAAAGATCTGGAAAACCTGCCCTATCAGGAAACACAGAGGAATTAGGTCTTTTCTTCCTGGACGAGAGCTAAAGGGGAACCTCATCACAGTATTCCAGTACTTAAAGGGCTGCTTCAAAAAGTACAGAAGCTCTCTTCACAAGGAGCCACATAGAGAAGACAAGGGAGTGCATTGGGCATGGTTTCACCTTGGCATAAGTTTTTTACAATAAAGAACACCTATTCACTGACATGACCTCCCCAGGGATGTGTTATGAGTCCCCACTGTGATTGGACAGAGTGCCAGATAATATCATCTAGGCTGCCTTTCCCATGAAATCTTAGACTAGATACATTTTTGAGGTTCCTTCCAACTTGGGCTATTCTATGATTGTATGATAAAATATTAAATCACAATTATCAGGAATTGGTAGTGCTGAGATAATTTTCAAGGATTCTAATATTTATATATCTGAAAATGATTAAATATTTAAAGAATTTAAGACTAAAAGTAGCTCCTTCAGTATGGCCCACCTCTTCTGACTTGCACTGACATAACTTGAAAGTTTTAACGTCTCCCCAGCCTCTTCACACTTACCCATTTGTAATGTTTTTTAGGAGGTACCCTGGCAAGCAATTACACTCCAGCCACTTGCAACCCACTCATGTCTCTGCAGGGCATGGTAATATTTTCTGCTCATCCCTTCTGGAACACGGAAACAAGGAAGCAAAAGTAAAGCTAAAAAAATAAAAATAATTAAAAAAAAAATTGATTCAGGCAGAAAAAAAAGTCCCCAGAAAATTCTGACCAGCTTTCTCCTTCATCCTGGTGCATCTCTATCCACATACTGTTTTCCAGTCCTGGAACTTTTGGGCTGAGGACCAGACTGGACTGCTTATTCTGACACAGCAGGCGATGAATGTCTAACTGTTGAAGCAACAAGCTAGGCAACTGCTTTGAAGTATAAAAAGATTCTGTGTGAGGGTGTAAGAAAGGATAATATAAGAGCACAGGTGAGAAGATAATTGCAGGTTTTCCATTGAGGCCTCTAAGGGGAAGTTGAAGATTTTTGTAAAGACAAACTGTCTTGAGAGAATTTCCAGATATTTCATTTTGCTTGCTGGGACAGAATCATAGAATTGTAGAATGTTAAGGGCTGGAAGGGACCTCAAAAGATCATCCAGTCCAATCCCCTTGCCAGAGCAGGACACTAGGTCACACAGGAATGCATCCAGGCAGGTCTTGAATATCTCCAGAGAGGGAGACTCCACAAGCCCCCTGGGCAGCCTGTTCCAGTGTTCCGTCACCCTCACTGTGAAAAAATTTCTCCTTATGTTTCTGTGAAACCTCCTATGTCTCATCTTCCACCCATTACCCCTTGTCCTATCATCAGGCATCACCAAGAAGAGCCTCGCTCCATCCTCCCGGCACTCGCCCTTTATGTATTTATAAACATTGATCAAATCACCCCTCAGTCTCCTTTTCTGCAGGNAATACACCCCAGAATGACATTGGCCCTCTTGGCCACAAGAGCACATTGTTGGCTCATGGTCAGCCTTCCATCTACCAGGACCCCCAGGTCCCTTTCCCCTTCTCTGCCTTCCAACAGGTCGGTCCCCAACCTATACTGATACCTGGATTTGTTCTTTCCCAGGTGCAAGACTGTACACTTGTCCTTGTTGAATTTCACCAAATTTCTTCCTGCCCAATCCTCCAGCCTCTCCAAGTCTTGCTGGATGGCAGCACAGCCTGCTGGTGTGTCAGACACTCCACCCATCTTGGTATCATCAGCAAACTTGCTGACAGTGCACTCTGTGTCATCATCCAGGAAGTGGTTCAATTACCAGAATAGATCTCTGGCACTGGGAACTATGCTGGAATTATTTGCAACCCAGAATGTTTACCAGAATCAGACATTTACATTCATCTTCCACAACAATTCCAGATGAAATAGCATTGTTGAGAGGGAAAACGTTTACTGATACAAACAAACTAGGACCACAGTGTGTAAGGAGACCTGATCATGAAATTTTTCCTGCTAGCCTGAAAATTTCACACAGTTTCTCAGATTGAAACGCTGTTTTGAAAACAGCTGTCTACAAGGAATTGATCACAGTAGTGATTTGTCAGAGGCAGTCAATATAGGATGAGGAGAAATCCACTCTGGCTTCTTTCACTGCAGCAATAAGGTTGTCAGATTTCCAGTGAGTAGTGAGTCATCCAGTGTGTGGTTGAAATCAAATCTGGTGAATGCAAGTCTTTTGTCATTGGCAGACTGTGAGGAACTTTGACCTGCATGCAGTAACTGATTTTTATTTCGCAATCAAAATATGTAAGACCTAGTTCTTTGGCCTCACTGGGTTTGTTCTGCAGGTCTCTACAATGAAAACCATTTCTTGGATTATGTTTTCTGCCTGTAGGAGTACCTTGTAGAAGAATCCCTGCATGCAAAGAAGGCTCTAAACTGTCTACCCACAAATGGCTCACCAGGCAGGAATGAACATCTACTTCATGTAGCATGCTCTTTTCCAAGTCCCTAACATGACCGTCCCTTGACTATATTGATCTTCGGTGTACCAAGCAACAGATATTTTTGTGTCTCATAAACTAATTACTCAGTATGTAGAAATGCAAAAGGAAAATTTAATCCAAGAAAGTGTTATCTGGAATGAGTAGATGATGTTTGAGCTGAAAACTTTAAGATAATATAGAAATCTGTTTTAATTCTGGATGTAGATTCAGAGGGAAATACTGCTGACACCATCTGTCCTTCAACACTCAAATTCTGTGAATAAAGCATTCTGTTAAATTCCTACCTCATTAAATCAGCTGTTTATCTCTGTTGTATTCTGCACTGCAGCTCTGATCTGCATTTACACTGTCGCGTGTAATACCTTGTAAGGCAGACAAAATGCCTGAACTATGAGGTATAATCACACAGAATCACAGAATCCTAGGGGTTGGAAGGGACCTCGAAAGATCATCTAGTCCAACCCCCCCTGCTAGAGCAGGGCCACCTAGAGTACATCACATAGGAACATGTCCAGGCGGGTTTTGAATGTCTCCAGTGAAGGAGACTCCACGACCCCCCTGGGGAGCCTGTTCCAGGGCTCTGTCACCCTTACAGTAAAAAAATTTTTTCGAACATTCAACTTGAACCTCCTATGCTCCAATTTACACCCATTCCCCCTTGTCCTATCACTGGTCACTACTGGGAAAAGCCTAACTCCATCTCCCTGACACTCACCCCTTACATATTTGAAAACATTGATGAGGTCACCCCTCAGTCTCCTTTTCTCCAAACTAAAGAGACCCAGCACCCTCAGCCTTTCCTCATAAGGGAGATGTTCCACTCCCTTAATCATCTTAGTAG
>VWZY01013659.1:339897-361387 GCA_013399075.1 Chloroceryle aenea | reverse complement strand
AGGTTAAGTTCTAAGGAGGCCTTAGCTTTCCTAATTGCCTCCCTACATCCTCTGACAACAGTCCTATATTCTTCCCAAGTGACCAGCCCCCCCTTCCATGATCTGTAGATTTTCCTTTTCCACTTAAGTTTTCCCAGCAGTTCCTTTTTTAACCATGCTGGTCTCCTAGCTCCCTTACTAGATTTCCTAACCACAGGGACGCTCTGATCCTGTGCTTGCAAATAGTGGTCCTTGAATATTGACCAGCTATCTTGAGCCCCTTTATCTTCTAACACCCTGTCCCATGGGATTTCTCTTAACAGTTGATTGAGGAGGCCAAAATTTGCCCTGTGGAAGTCCAGGGTTCTGATCCTACTGAGTATTCTGTTCCTTCCACACAGGATCCTGAACTCTACCATCTCATGATCACTGCAGCCAAGGCTGCCATTGACCACCACTGCTTCAAATAATGTAATGCAAAAGTTGGGTCAGCTACATTCTTGTCTAGTTAAGCACACTTTTACACTCTTTACTGAATATCTGTTGAGCAGTATATTTTTTTAATGTAGTGTTGGGGTTGTGAGGTACAGTCAGACAATCAGCTTCCAAACAATTTAGAACAACAGTTAAAATATCTCTGTCATTTCACAAGAAACATTTCTTTGCCAGTACCATTCAGGAACCATAAACAGAGCAGCATAGAAAAAAGTCTACAAATTGGGCTTTATCTTTGAAGCAGAAAGTTGCTGCTGAAAGGCCTTAGATTGGCATCACCGGAGATTTTGATGGATGATTACAACAAATACCATCTGGACAAGAATCAGCAAAGTGTCCCAAATATGCTATTGTCTATCAGTCCTGGCCCTTAAACACCAACTGTAAGTGACTGTCAAGATAGGATGGATTCTGTCACAGGCCTATTTATTCCCTTTTAAAAAGACAGGATGCTTGCCAGTGACTAGGTTCTCCAGAAAAAAAAAAAAAAAAAGTGTTAAAAGAACTGTTCTCAAACTTTTCCTTTAAATGTGTTTCCTCATTCCTGTGATGAACTTAGTTAACTAAGCAGCTGGGATATTGTGTGCATTGCTTATTATACTGATGACTAACATCTCAGACCTCATTGTGGAGATCCAAGTTTTGTATCTCATTTTATACTTTGAATTTAAATAACCAGAGTATTTTTGTTTTGTTCTTGTAGCACATGGCAAAACAGTGGAGTGTCAGTTTGCACAGGAATAACAACATTTTTTACAAACTACCAAACACTAAGTCCATTCCACTGTCCTTACAAAATACTCCAAAATGTGGTAAGACAGGAACAGTTCTGGTCTCTCCTAAATATTGATCTGTGTTTGCAGAATTTTGCCTGAAGTTTTTGGCTTATGATAGAGTGTTAGGAGACAAAAGGCAGTACAAAGAGTGTGACACAGAGGGGAAAACCAATAAACTTTCTATTGGATCACCATAAAACATTCATTAGGTGTCCTTTTATCAGAAAAGAAATGGATTCAGTGCCCCACTTGATCCCACCAGTACTTTGTCACTGCTTCTGAAATTCAAAGTCATTACATAGATATGAAGGTCTCTATGCACTCACAAATGCCCTTTGGACACCAATATAAAAATTAAAGAGAGATTACTTTTTCCACCTTTTCAGTATTTCACTGCCCTTCTAGTTATTGTTAAATCGAAATTTCAGTCTGATTTTTATTCGTGGTGCTCATGTAAATCATCTTCTTGGCTCTGAAATATAACAGATTTTATCATTAGGTATTTCCTAAAACATCTTCAACCTCTTTCTCAGTCAAATGATACAAATAGAATACAATGCAAAGGAGAAGCGCACTTACTACAAGTTTTTCAGGAGGTGTTGCCTCTTTGGCTATTAAAGAGCACTTTTGTTTGCTTGCAAAAGCAAATGAATACATTTGCCAGTCCCTTGACATTCCTCTGCAAGTGTATGCACCTGATATGAATTCTGTCACAAGCCAGTGGGAAAAATTTTTGTTGGTGTCCATTGTGAAAAGGTTGGCAGCACATCACTGTTTATATTCCATTTCAGGTCTCTTGAGCTGCTTATCTTTCTCAAGTGCTAGCACTCATTCTAGGCAAAGCCTACATACTGCCACAAACCTATTGCCTAACTTGGGTGAAGTGATTTGGGGACGGATCTACACAGAGTGTACAATGGTCATGCTATGTGGTTATATTTAATCCAGTATCCTCTCTCTGACCACTGCTACTAAGAAAGCAAGGTGAAGACTCCTATAATATGTGTGATTTGACTTTCTCTGCTACCTCCCCTAGATAGAAGGAATGTTGGAAGCAAAGAAGAAAGATAAAGAAAAGAGAGAAGAACAGGAAAATATAAATAAATAGATTCTGGAGTCACAAAAATCCACCCAAGACATTTCAGTAGAAGTGAGGATGAAGAACGAAAATGGAACAGAAGGGAATATTTGAGAAGCAAGTAGCAGAGAGGAAGCAATAAAGAATTATAATGCTCATAGCATTCTTTTTTGCGGATAGCTTTTAAAAGTGAATCTGCTTGAATTAAGATGTGTCTCAAAACCATATCATCAGATATAGTCAAGGTATCTATTTACTCTGCATCTGTAGTATCATGCCTCAGCCTGAGCTTTGGGCCAACCATATTTTGCGCCGACCAATCTATCCAAATTAAGGCATGGGATATGTGTCTCCATGAATGCTCTCAGTATGAAGAGTCTTTGTATTTTCACCTTAAGACAAACAGACAGAATCCTATGTGTCAACTGAACCTCCATTGTGTGAACTGAAACAGTTCAACAGACCTGCTCACATGGTTGGTGACAATTTTAAAGGCATGTCAACAACTTATAGTTCTGTAAACTTATCTTTTATAGTGTATTCATACAGCATGAGGGTCTGAGCTTGTATCCTGTCCGTTGTCCCTTTGTCCATTCTGGAAGGTGACTGAGGATTGGGATAACGACCCAACCATAACTATTAGTCAGGTTTAGTATTTAAATTCAGTGAATGCTCAGGGACAGTCACCTGACTTTGCCTCATACTCGGGATAAATACTCAGTAAAGATACAATCACAAACACCCAGAGAACCTCCAACAGCAGTTTACAGATCCTCAGCACAAAAGAAAAAAATGCACAAGGAGATTTAAGGTGGTAATTTAGTATGGATTTCCTCACTGTGAAAATTTCCCTGCTGTCATAGAACTGTATCAAATCTTGAACATTCCTCTTATTTAATTCATTTTCATTGTGTTAATAAAACTATGACTTTGTAAAGTAAAATCATATTTGATAACTCCCACACAGAGAAGAATAAACCAAAAACTAGCATGTTAAAAGTGTTATAATTTGCATTCATATAGTGCCTTTTATCAAAGGATCTCAAAATATTTTTAAATTAGCTATTATTCAGTTTTTCAGACGAGAAAGAAAAAAAAAAAAAAGAGAGACACAATCATGAAGATTAACACTTTTCAACTTGGATATAAATATTAGATACGAAAAACATGGCCCAGAATTCAGAATAGCTGAATACATACAGCTGCTAGTACTTTTGAAAATCAGGCCATAACTGGCTTTCAGGTCAACAAAAGATATAGACTAAAATTAACTACTTTCTGTTTAAACTAATTGTTTTTAAAGATTTTAATTGCTTAGGTTTACAGCTGTTTGAAAAATGAAAATTATTTTCATGCCATATTTTTTATTCTCAAGTTTGAGTTCGTTCCTAAAGATTTGAAACAAGTTGATTTTTTTTTCACTTCTCTATTTATTAAGCAATAATTTACAAGTAGATGGTTAATATTATTTCTCATTTGGCTTTCAGATGAACCAAAAGGACCATTAGGAGGGTTATTTTTAAAATTATTTTAAAAATCAGATCCTTCCCCCTACCCCATTATCTACACTGACCAGAGACAAGTAAATCTACTTTCCCAGAGTAACTTCTGGGGGAAGACAAAGCACAGCCCACTTGCAGTTTCCAGGCATTTATGTAAAATGTAATTGACATCTGAAATTACATTCCTCGCTGTGCTCAGAAATTCTGCAGCAGTTCCTGAGGTTTAGGCTCAAGCAGAGAATATCACCCAATCTGCTCAGGTGCCTCAGGAAAGCCCAGAAGGTCTACAAGTGATGCAAGTGTCTAACCAGAAAGCAAATTGTTGGACAGAATAGGGAAATGGTGGAGGAAGGAGCCTACTTTCCACTCAAAGAGCAGGTGATGGAACAGAGAACCACACTCACCCAGACAAAGGTGGGATGCCCTTTTATCAGGATGATACAGCCTTTGGCTTTCCTTTCTGTCCAGATTCAAGGAGAGAGGGGGCAAAGATGACTTTAACTTTCAAAAATGCCTTAAAGTCTGTGAGGTTTTGAACAACCTAGAGATGCAGGTTCAAATGAACATAAGCCTTGGTCTTATTTCCTGGGTGAAGTGTCTAAAAAGGGGGAATATTGAGCAGAAAGACCCAGAGCACCACTGCTGACATCTTTTCTCAGAAAAGACAATCCAGCTCTGTTTAGTGTTTTGCCACATGAAAAAAACTATGCAGACGTGGGCAGCTTTCAATTTTGTTAATTCCTCCTGTGGTTTAACCCTAGTAGGCAGCTTGGCCCCATGCATCTGCTTGCTTATTCCCCCCAGTACAAGAGGGAAGAGAACTGGAAAGGTAAAAGTGAGAAAACTCACCAGTTGAGGTGAAGACTCAAATTTTAATAAGTAAAGCAAAGACCATGCATGCAGCCAAAGCAAAATAAGGAATTTGTTCAGTACTTCCCATCAGCAGGCAGATATTCAGCCATTTCCAGGAAAGCCAGGCTCCATTAAATGTAACAGTTACTTGGGAAGATGAACAACATAACTCTGATCATCTCCCATTCCTTCTTCTTTCCCCAGTTTTTATTGCTGAATATGACATCATATGTCTGGAATATCGCTTTGGTCAGATGAGGTCAGCTCTACTGCTTGTGTCCTCTCCCAGCTTCTTGTGCACTCAGTCACCTCACTGGGAGAGCAGCATGAGAAACAGAGAAGGCCTTGAGGCTGTGTAAGACGGATCTGGAATAGCTAAAATGGTGGTTTGTTACCTGATCCTTTTGGTCAGAAATCCAAAACATCACACCATACCAGCTTCTGTGAAGAACATCGTCCCAGTCACAATCAGTACAATTCCCCATACAAAGGCTAGGCTCTGCCACCTCTGTGTTTACCTTCATAAGGATTTTTAGTCCAGCCTTTAGGAATCCTTATACTATTTTTACGCTGTTAGCTGGGGAAAAAAAAAAAAAGAAAAAAAAAACCACAACAACAAAACCAAACAAAAAAAAAAAAAACCAACCAAACAAAAAAAAGAGGACAGAAAACCACAAAAAGCCTATACATTTCAAGTACATCTCCGCCCAAGTTAGCATGATTAACTTTCTGCTCAAAATCCCAGCTGAACTTTCTATATCTTTTAGCACTTGTTTACTCACCATCAATTTCTATTGCCATAATTCTTTATCATAGTCTACTTGGCAAACTACATCTATTAAACTGTCAGTCTGGGGTGAGGCAGTTCAAGGAGGAGGAAAATAGTCTTCAAACTGAGAGTGCAGCCTAAAGTGTAGATGGCAAAGCTGTTAAAAAGTAGCCCTGTCATTAGAAGTGGCAGCAAGGTACTGAAGTCTATTCAGACTATATGTTGGTAAAACTCATGCTGATGGAAGAAATGGAAATGTATAACATCAGTCATTCACCCTGTTTCAAAGGACGTTTTCAGTCTACAGCATTTGGAGAAACTACCTGTTATTAAGAATGCTGCTGTGATTCATCCCTAATTTTACTGCACCTGACCATGAAGATCTTAATTTGTCCCATGTACAGGGCCCAGGAAATAAAACAAAAATAAAAAAAAAAAAGAAAAGAAAAGAAAAGAAAAGAAAAGAAAAGAAAAGAAAAGAAAAGATTCCACCTAAGAAATCCCAAACCTTGGGTTTATTTTCTTGCTTTAACACTTAACTTATCATCTTGGAAACACAGGGTTTACCCTCAGACAATTCCCATCTGGTTCCTCGACAGTTTTTTTGCAAACAGTGATTCCATTACTACTGATAGAGACGTTTGGGTTTTTTTCCTATTGTCAGTCATGTCTACTATTCTTAAGTGAAATGTTCCAGCTCAGAAACAATTCCCAGTAGGCAATTGTTGCCCAGGCATGACCTTGGAACTGAGTGTTGTCATCACTAAAAAGATGCAAACACTGAAACTCTCTGGCACCAATATTTCAGAAGGAAATATGTTTTGTATATGGGAATGTGGCAAAGATGACATATAAGTCAATGCGGCAACAATAACTTAAAAAGTTAATAACAGTTTGATTTCTGCCTGAAGGTTCTCAGGCATTCTCAGATGCCAGAAAGTTCATCTCTGCTTCAGTGTCCACATGACTCTTCTGGAATGTAAATACTTCAGCTATGGCCGGAGAAAATTCAATGGCAATATCAAACCATTTTAGTAAAAACGCTAGTATGTTTTTAAAGCTAAGGGATACCTCCTGTTTCAGTTTGATCCTGGCAGAAAAATAAGCTGGGGAACATGATGTTACAGTTTGCCTTTCTTTTCACTGAGCCAAGACTGATAAAGACATTAATGTCTCACTAGTGCTATTTGTTCGAAAAAATATTCAAAAGAAATGCTAACAGATAAATTTGCAAGTCTGCTACCCAGGTATTAAGTAGTCTGTATAGAATAGGAAAGTCTTGTTACAAAGACCTTTACTTGTGGCTCAGTCAGTTCAGCTTCCTCCTCCTCCAGCTTTTCATCAGAAATTGAAACTGTGGCTATCAAATCCAGAAAGATGTCTCAAGGCAAGCTGGACAGGTTTATGATCAAAGGCTAATAAAAAGGTTAGTAATCGATGCCAAGGACAGCTGGAAAGTTCACCCTGGAGACAAAACTGTGACCAACTTTAATGCTCAAGCTATCTTTTTTGCAACCTTGAATATTAAAAATGTAGGATGAAGAAACTGGAAAAGTACAAAGAACTGTTTGTATACAGATTTCACTGCATTCACTTCCCCTTCTCATACATATGAATGGACCTCTGTCAGCCCTTAAGTAATAGCATGAGGACTTCTTACCAGCTGAAATGAAGGGTAATCATAGAATGATGAGTCTGTAACAAGTAGAAAAGTATTTGCTAAGTCATGCTGCATAAAGTTAGTTTCAATGATTTAAAACACACGTAAACATTTTACTAAAACCTGAAAGGTGCTGTGACCTGTATACTACCAATATGCTGTACAAACACCAGACAGGTGAAGAACCTTTTCCCTACACTTAAGAGGCAACTTTTGCTGATTTTTTCCTCTAGCAGTGGTCTGGCCAAGCTCAATTCTTATAATTTTCTCACAGACTTTTTGTTCAACAACAGACACGTCCTTTCTTTGTTAGGCTACTCCTGACTTGCAGAGGAATGACATTCATCCTCCCTGAGAGTAATGATGATACTGCACTAGGTGCTTTCTTGGCAGATGATTTACTTTCTTTCACTGCTTTTTTTCTTTCAGTTTCTCTTAGTATTAGTAGCAATGACACAATGTCAGAGCTGTAACTGAACATGATCTCAGATTCAACTTTCAGATTCTCATAGCAGTCAACTTTCTAGGAATCTTACTCTGATTAATATTTGGCAGTTACTGATTATCAAATCCCTTAAAGCAGAAAAGTCACTCTTAATGCTAACACCAAAAAAGCTGACTTAAAATAAAGTAGAAAAATAAAAATTGTTACCATACTTAATTTTATTTTGTTCAATACAAGGACAGAAATCAAGCTAACAATTAGGTTGCTCTTAAATAGCCATGATATTTTTATGACTAAAAATGACTCTGTGGAAGCAGAAGATTAATGAAAAAATGCATAAAATAAATTTTTTAATAACATTAAAAATACAAAAATACAATTAAAGGAAGCGTTCAAAGAGTGCTAAAAGAAATTTGAATTTGAATTTTGATTGCAGCACATAATATTATATTATTTCTAAAAGTGACACAGAGAGAACAACATATTAAAAAGGTATCTAATTGTTAATATATTAAGTTGCTTCATAGGTAAAATACATGTAAGAAAAAAAACAAAATGTCTTAACATTTAAATGGATATTAAGGGGGAACATATTGGTGACCTTAGGGGAATAACACTTTGTTTAATTCAGATATTTTGTTTCCAAACACAATTCAGCTTACTTATAATAGTTTTTCTTCCCAGTATTTGTAAAGAGCAGCAAATCAGAAATAAAAGTTCGTAGCCCTAGAAACTTTGCCTTACAACTTTTCATATTGTTAAAATTCTTCTATCAAACTCATGATGTATTTTACCATTAACTTATCCAGATAGCAAATATCTGACCTCCCAGTTTGTTATCTAATTAGTAGGTCAAATCAACTGCCAGAATTAGGAATATTTAATACTCAAGAGCACAAATCAGTGTCATTCCCACTAGTGATAATAAGCTCCTTATGTAGCTTCTACCTACCTCGATATTTCACCAGTAATGGTTGAGCAGCCTCATTTATGTATTGACTGTTTTAGAAAATGTGCCCTAACATGTCCCAAGGTGCATATACAAAATGCAATAACTTGCACAGAAATAATGCCCCATAGTATAATAATGTACGTGCACAGAAAAAAAATGTATGGTATGTAAAAATCATTCAAACAGTAAAATGGATACTGATGCAGAAACAGTTTCAGTTATGGGTATATACACTAGAGATATACTCACCTAATGCTGCTAAGAATTCAGAATACACCCTTTTAGGGAAAGTCTAAAAGACAGCAGTTCCTAAATTAGATAGATCAACTGAAAAAAAAAAATAATAAATCTCCCACACTTCTGTTTTCCATTCATGCTTTCTAAGTTGTTATGTTAGTTGGGAATACTCAATGGGACGTAATGTTTTGACTCTGCATATATATAAGCGGAATGATCAGTGGAATAGCTTTTTCACAAGGAAATGTCTTGTTGGTAGCCAATTTTTATTTCTTATATCATCCCTTATCTTCTTTTTTTTTTTTCTTCACTAAATGGCTGAGAATTTTTCTATTATTCATTTCAGTATTACGCATCTTTCTACAATAAAATCCAACAGAATTATTTTGTTTTTATAAAAAATCTTATTCATACTGCTACAATTTTACATCACAATTCTATTTCCCTTAATACTTTATCTAAGATAAAGTAGGTTTCCTATTTTTTACAGTTACATTTTCCAGTAATGCAAAAACAAAAACAAACAAACAAAAAAGCTTTATGCCCTGAATATCAGGGCAAAATTGAAATATTTACATTCCTGGAAAAAAAAATAGGATTATTATGAGGGCAAAATTGAAATTGTAGCACTTCACATTCATTCTACAGTAGCCTTTGAGGGTCAGGTATTCTAGCAGTGCTGACCCAGAAGTTAAAATTAAAAACATCACTTTCAGCTATCGTGAGGTTTGTTGCCACTTCCACAGTAGAAGCATAAGGGACAAAGACATGTTACCATACCATCACTGCAAGAGTGCAATGTTTCACTTCAAACATATATCAATCATACAGTTATATATATGAAATTAAAACCACACTTATTCCCAATTAGAAGCCTTTCTAGACTTTCTACCTATCATATGATTACATTTCCATTTTAACAATCAGTAGTGTTTAGAGACATCTCCTCTCAGAACTGTAGATGTTATGTCAGAAAGCTCAGTCCTGTTTCTTGGTCTGTCCATTTTTGTTTAAACAATTCTCACTAAATTCTGTATACTTTGAAATTTTATATCAAACTCATATTTAGGTGGATAAATGAGAATGTCAGATAAAGATCCATGTCATACAAGTAACTTTAATTCTATACCAATTTCAGAAAATATTTTCACAGACCTCAAGTTTTCCAATTATGTTTCAGAAAAATTATGCTGTTTCCTTTCTTATGTTTTTTTTATTTTCAGTTGTTTGAATGGTAGAGTTTTAAAACAAAGAAAGTGTAAGCTAAAAAAAATACTAAGTTTTTAAAATACAAAAGAGCAATTCTGAATGTACTAACAGACATATGTGATAATTAACTCAATATTATATGCATGCATGTGATTTATTCCATTTAATCTTTATGTGCATTATATATAAAAATGTTCCTTAGAAGAAAATCTAAAATATTTTTTCTTTTTCTTAACAAACACAGATACGTTATTTCTGGGCTGTATTAATAGAGACTCCTCTATTGATTGTGTAAGGCACTAGCAGAATAAGACATCTGGTTCAGGTTTTTCAAATTCATCATGGTACAGCTGCTAATCTTCTATGCATTTCATTCTTCCCATACATCATTAGATTGATTCTTTTGTTATGATACTACAAGTAGTACAGAATTAGATTATTCTAACATTACAGACAGTAATTTCAAATTATATACTTTTCAAGTGGTATGCCATTTCATACCTTGGCAAAATTGACCTTATAGATTCTTTGTGTTTATTTAAGCTATGGGACCTACCAAGATCAGCTGCATGACTAGAGGGATCAAGAGTGCTTGAGAACTTTTAGTGCAAAAGATAATCCAACAGAAGTTAAACAACTACTGATTTCCAGAGTAAACAGTGACTGTGGCAGTATAGAATGTCTGAAAATACACTGAATTTCAAATGGTCTCCACTCTGAGTGAAGAGTATCGACTATTGACTTTTACAGGGAGATAGTAATGTCTTGGAGATCTGTCTCATAAAAAATTAGAATAAAGTCATTACCTGGATGACTCCATTTGAGAACTGGTCAGGATGCTAGCCTTGAAAAATGAAGAGATCAGTTTCCTGAACTGCCTTCTCTGAAGCCTCAACAGCATTTGAATGAACTGAGCAATGAGCTTAAGAAGTTGAGTCTGCAGAGTCTTCAGCTACTTAACCACAGGAGAGAATTTTAGTGGGTTTCAAAAAAACCGCCCATTTCATGGTCTTTTGACTGGAGATTGTATATAATAAAGGCTGTGGGGCAGTCTCACTGAAGTGAACAGAACCCTACAAATACAAAGTGGTTGACTAATTTAGGGCTTAAACACCGTGAAATAGTGAAAGGTGTCATCTACTTATTTCATTAAATCAGACAATCCATACATTTATTTGAAAACCAGCCAAAAAAATCACATTGGGGAAAAAAAAAAAAAAAAGGCAAAATCCCTTCTCCTTTCAATGACTCAGTTTTTTAGTTCTCACCATATTTGCCTTTCTCTAGTTTCCATCGTATTTTTTCACCACAAACAAGGTCTTACTTCTAAATATAAAACCAGACATTAACACTGGAAAATCGCATCCTTATATTAATAAAGATCATGTTTATTCAACAACATTTTTAGATATACTTTCTGATACATGCCATGAAAATGAAACCTCAAAGATGTCAAGAACAAGCTCAGTTTCTCCCATTTTCTGGTCACCTTTGAAAGCCAGCTTCCTCTGTACATGTGGCTAGATGCCCTCAACATATTTCATCTGTTATCTTTGATATGCTTAGCACAGACTCCTGTGGAGACATTTTCTTAATTGTGAGTCAGAGAAGCTCTTGGAATCCCAACTGTCTCCTTTACTTTATCTAATGTGACAGGCTCATTTGTCCTAAATACTTCACTTTGCAACCCTCAGAGTCATCCTCTAGCAGTATTCTATAACATGTGTCACTCTTTTCCTACTAATATCCAATTAGGCAGTCATCCATCTTTTGCTATTACCTTCCTCAATCAGAAAGTCATATGCAGAGATGGATAAGATCTATTTTACCCATCTCCCTGTCAATGCAGATATATTTCCTAGAGTATATTTTCTACCCTTATGTTTATTTAACTTAGATTACTACAGATTTTCAAAATAAAGTTTGAGCCAAATAATATGAACAGATTGGATTACACCATTTGGGAGTTACATGATCAGTAATCAATGCCAAGAGAATCAATAGACAGGAAATGACATTTAAAATGTCAGCAGGGAAATAAATGTTCCTGTTGCTCTAAAACCAAATACAATTCATAGGACTAAATATTAGTTAAATAGATTCTAGTGGAACTCTAATAATTCTTCAGAAAAATTGGATCTATCTACTCTTGGCTACTAAGTGGGAGGCAAAACAGAAATGATCATCAAGGGCTAGATGTTTTACATTATCTGTATCTGAATTTTTCAACAAAAGAGCCCAGCTTTGACCGGGGAAAGTACATAGGCCAAACTTTGACCTCTTCAGTGGGTATGATCAAATCCAGAAGCCTGTTCAGTTCTTGAGCAGCCAGGGAAGATTCCCAATAATGACAGTTATTGTCAGCTACAATAGTAATTACTGTGATGTAGTCATTTGCCCACAGAGATTTTGGCTGAGACCACCAAACTTACTTCATGTAAGTCACTGAGCATACAGCATCAGATCATCACTGGCTGAATAGTAACAAGTCTTCCTGTTCTCCTGACGCCACTGGGCCTGTCTTTCTGTGCTATTCTTGCTCTATCTGCTCTCACCTTGTGTGTACAAGGCGAGTATCACTGCACACAAGCAATCACAAGGTGAAGAAGCAGTAGGAATCCAGATCAAATCATCTCATATCAGAGGACATCAAAAACCTAGTCAATACGCTCTCTATTGGTGCAAAGGAGGTCACAGTTCATTAGAAGTGAGAATTGCTGTTCAGTGAAAAGAAAAAGAGTAATAAGAGAAACAAACAAATAGAGGGTGATGGCACAACCAGATCATCAGCTTTCTAGGTACCCCAACACAAAGATGTGACTGTACTAAAACATAGACATTCACTTGACAAACTCTACACATGACATAGATGGATTTAGTATTTATTTGACCTGTAAATTAACATGTAAATTGATGACATTTCCACTTAGCCTTGCCTATTGAAATAAAATCCCTAATTAAATAATAAAATCTGATATACTAGAAGTTTAATTAAAAATTCAGTCACTCCAACACTTTCTACTTAGCTTTTTTATAGAAGCAATGAAATAAATATGACATAAACTCCTTAAAGACCAGCATCATTTTCTGCTGATGAATATCAGCACTTCACACACTGTCCTCATTTATAATAAGGTCAAGTTGCAACAAATTGATGGAAAAGACTTTTTGTAAGAGGGAATAGGTGAAGTCAACAGCCCATGTGTAAGGAATAGTCACTCTCATAACCCTCAATCTCAGTGAGCACATCTGCACTAGTAAGTAAGTCAGGGATGCTATTGTCTAAATTGTTAGCACTGAAATTGATTTGGTTTTGTTGCAGGTCAATGATCCTCTCTCAGTAAGTTTTCAGACACAGCTCAGGCATTATTAAGGTCTCAGAACAGGTAGACATCCTCTTTGGAAGACCAGGAGAGGAGATTAGTGTGGATATGGTCTGCTTCTTTCAAGGTGGCTTCAGAGAACAGTCCGAAACATATCTAATTTACTGTCACAGATTTGGCATCTGGAAGCACAATTCACACCAGAAAATGAGAAAGGAAGTGAAAATTCTTACTCTGATTTCCCTGTATCTTCATTAAGAAGTAACATGTTTACCAGCTATATTGCCATACAGGGACTAGTATCATAGTTTTCCCATGCAGACTGACCTCATAATGAGTCACTGTGTGAAGAAAATGTGCACTATGTGGAAGACAGACATCGCTGTTCCTACCCTACTCTTTTGCTTGCTGCCACTGGGGACCATTTTTGCTGTGAACTATGAGATACCATAATGACTTCCAGGAGATTATGATAATATGAGAGTGAATTATTCTTGTTTCAGTCTTACTTCACCCTGTCTTCAAGGCTACCTTCTCCATCCCTGTCAGGCTACTGGTATGGTTTGTACCTAGTGAAGAGGTAGCACATTTAGTTGTTAGGAATGAGAGTGTTAGTATGACAGACACTGAATGGAAAATGGTGGGTGCTGAGGGCATTCACCAACCATCTGTATATGGCAGAATGGGCATTCTTGGGTGAGGAAATAACAATTAAATTTGAATTACATTGCAAAGCTGGGATGACTTACTTTCTTCAAACAGGGAAGACTAGTATTACAAACTTATTGCATTGTAAGTTTGCCACGTCACTCTAGCAGTGCCACAGTAAAAACAGAAATATTTTGAAGCAAAAGAGCTCAAAGATTTCTATCTATGGGGTCCCTAAAAATAAGAGTTATTCTGTTTCATTTTTAAGCTGCATGTTATGTCCTCTCTTACATAAAGCTATTAACTAGGTCCTGCAAAACAGTACCCTTTTAATCCATTTCTGAATAGGAGAATTATTTAATAGGCTACCCATGTTCTAGTACCATTACTTAGTCCTCAGATTTGCCTTTGCGTTTTAGTACCTTCATCTTCAGGGAAGTCTCACAGAAATTAGTGTAGGTGGTCAAAAGGCAGTGACAGCGCCTGCAGTGGAAGTAATGCAAACAAGGTGGGAGTACATTTACAGTGTTACAAGTGAATGTCAGCATCCTCTGAGATACTCTTGCCCACAGAGCTGTAAAAGAGGCTGTAGAGCTGCAGTATGAAGTCCGCAACCCTGGAGCAGATGTAGCCTGCAATCCTGGAGCAGACATAGCCTGCTATCCTGGAGCAGACATAGCCTGCTTTCAAAAACTCAGTTTGGTAGACTAAAGGCATTCAGGACATGCACTGCAAGAAGGTTTTATCTCACCATTTCAAGTTTCACTGTTGTTTTTCCTGAAGTTTGTGACCATCTGTGAAAAAAAGAGGGGAAGAAAAATATTAGAACTGAATGACACACAGAAGGCATACCTGTTAATTTAGAGTAGTTTGCTACAAAGGCAGTTTCAAAATCACCTCATGGCATGAGTTCATTGAGGACAGTCTTAAGAATTGACTGTCCTGTTTTGAGGGGGTTTGGCTCTGATTTTAAATAATTGGTAAGATTTTGTATTACTTCATGAGAGAAATGTCCTTCTGGGAAGAATGAATAAGTATTCTGTGAAGCAAACCAAAATATTAACTCCTGAAAAGTTAATATCTATGAGACTGCAAAACAAGTAACAAAAATTTCTCAATAAAAGTTTTAAATGGTATGTTCCAATAGTCCCGCTAGCTGGTACGTCCATAAGTATTATACCTGTGGCTTTTTATTTATTTTTTATTCTTTTCTCTGAGTGCTGAATGGAAGGGCTTTGTTGTTATTTACACCTGAAACTAAGTTGGGGATAGCAAAGGAGCAGCACACTTTTATTCATATTACGTATTGGTTTCTAGGATATAAATCTCTGCATCTTTTTTTTTTTTTTTTAACATGATCTTTTTTACCATCTGTTTTTTCTTGCACAGGAGTTACATGCTGTCTTGAAGCAATTTCTTACGTTTCGCTTGCCTCTTTCATTCCCTCCCATGTATTAAGGGTCACAGGCTCATAACACTTTTGGACATTTGATAGACATCTCCCTCCCTCTTTTCTTCTTTTTCTGACATAAAATTGGTCTTTCATTCATTGTGGAGATGAGGCCTCTTACAGATATACCAAATGAGGCCAATGGTGAAAATAGGTTAAGAAAGATATTTTTAGAGCTTTATCAAATACAAGAAGATTGGTTAAGAAAAATTCTTAAATTTTTCTGTAAAATACTTCCCAGAAATAATGAACTGAAACAAGTATCATGATAGCTTTTCTGATAATAATTTAGTCATTGGAGTCAGCTCAGGGGTGATTTTCTCAGCTTCAGAAGATAATGGGAGTTTGTGGGATATCACAAGCATTAAGTGTAAAGTAAATAGAATGTAATTAAGAATTAATATTGTCAAACCAATTCTAATAAAGACTGTTCCTAACTGATACATCTTTCATGAACATGTTAAAGGCTCAAAGAAAGCTGCCTACTGACATTGCTAAAGACCTATAAATGTTACTCTCTGAGCTGACTGGAGAGGGTAACAGAAAGCCATCCTTCCAACATGCAGAAAAAGGGCAGCTTACAGAGAGCTCATCCACATGGAAGTAGACAGTCCAAGGCAGTATCTGCCCACATTCCCAGACACCCACGCATACTTGTCCTTGTTTGAGTTAGAAATTATTCTGTTCGGTGATCTTACTTTTCAGCTCAGTCTCTTCTACGTAACTTCCCTTTCTGATGCTAACGGCAGATTTTTGTAGACAGTGTCTCATTCCAGAAGTGAGAGTACCCCATGTTTAGAGTCACTATCAAGAATCGGTGTGCAGATCAAGGTCACTGCTAAATCTTGTGTACCATGTCAGGGGTGCAGAAAGTAACAGACCACAACTGTGGGGAGAAGTGGGCAGGACAGGTGACCCTAAACTGACCAATGAGGTATTCCATCTCATATATGTCATATACACTATAAAGCTGAGGGATCATGAGAGTCAAACTCTCTTCCTCAATGGTCTGTGTCTAAGAAGGATTCTGCCCATTCTGCCTTTTATCCCAATCCGTGTGTTCCCAAACCCAGTTCCAGAATCCATCTCATATGGTTCCCATCTGCTGCTAAGTCCAGTCTGGGATTTCCCCAGTGCCTGCTCCACAGCACTGGTGGTGATGGTGACATTGCCATCAGGAGGGTTTGGGTTCCATATTGTATATATTTGTATATATTCCATTTTAATCTTGTTTTCATTAAAACTGTTTCAGTTTTCTTTTCTAAACCATGTCTCCTCTCCCTTTTTCTTTTTCTCTTCCCCTTTGGAAAAGGAGATGGGTTAACAGAGGGTGTCTGCTATAGGTCTATTGGGTGGTCCTGGCCTAAGCCTTGATAATACTTACGTTTCAGAAGTTGTATTACCAGGATCAAGGGGCAATTTGCTCAACACCTAATACTTCTATTTGACATTAATGCAGATATACACCAGGATAGGTTGCCTCCCTGACACTCAGAGCAAAGGTCTCTCTGTGCACATCCAAAATAGATGCGACCCCAGAAATACACAAGCATGGTTTAAAATGCTTGAAAATATTTTCAAGGTTATGCTGGAAAAGAAAAGGTTTCCTGTGCCAAGAAAAATCTGAAACACTGCAAACAGGGAAAGATGGGCAGTCTGGTGTCTTTTTGTGAGCCAGCTGAAAGCTTCACCCTCTGATCCAGCAGCAAACCAGCTCTCTGTCCACCTCAGAATTCAGACACAGCATGCAAACAGTTTGTTTTGGACTCTACAGCTGGAAAGCCAGAGCATATTGGATTGGATATTTACATTGTAGGTTTGCTTTACAGTTTTATTCATAAAACCGCTGCAGCCCAAATAACTGGTTACTGGATAGCTTGCAAGGATAATTTAAAATTGTTGATGTATTTTATTTGAATGCTTAGGCATGATTTTCAGTAATGTACTGGTTTATGTTGCTAGAAGTTCCAACTGCTTGCACTGCCAAAAGCATGCATTTGGGAATAATTGGGGATTGCTAATAATATTATCTTCCTTTTTTCCTTCTTATTTTTTTTTGCTTTTGATTGCCCATGCGAGTTGTACTTGTAAATTGCCAAGATCCAAAGGAGTTTTTATTTGCTGTGTGTTATCAAGCACAGGGAAAGGGAAGAAGGGGGGATACAGTCATGCAAATAACAGCTTTCTTTCAAAAATCATCAGGCTTTAATATGACACCTTAAGTGAATTATTGCTTTATCCAGGCCTACTTTATCTGAATCTCGAAGAGCACCTGGGATTTGAAGTATATTTGATCCTTGTTGAACACTGTTCTGTGGTCTAGGTGCATTTCAGACCCTCATTGCCTCAGGCCATGCAAGATGGCCATTGTCACAAGGTTCTCATGCACATCCTAACACAGATGGCACACAATCCTCCACAACACCAATAAATATGATGCTATCTCAGATATTTCTCTGGTTTCTTTTACAGTCTGCTGGTATCGCACCCCTCTGACCTTGCTGTCATTTTCCAAGTCCTGTATTTTTTTTCAGTATCCCGAACTGCTTATACTCCCAAAGATTTAAATTCTCTTGCCTTGCACCTTTTCTCCCCTGGCTAATGTGCATAGTTCTCCTAACTTCAGCAGCAGTAAAGGTGCATCTACACTCACACATGCAAAACTAAACTCCTGAGATAGCTTCTAGGCTTCTTAAAGATAAGGGTGAGGGCAGTGAGATGGCACAAGAGAGAAAGTCTTTACTCATACCAGTTCATTTCTTATAGTTTAAAACTTTGTCTAAAATAATTTCTATCATCGGTGAAAAAACAATGGACTACTGGTAGTAGCACATGCTGTGCAACTCCACATAAACTCAGCAGCTATACTTACTGGGATGGGCTATAAAACACATAAAATAATCTTCCATGCTCAGGAAGAGCTGGACTGTTGAGGAAATTCATGTTTCTTTCAAATTCATTTTTTCCCATTACAGGTCTCACCCTCTATGTTTTTGTGTCTGCTCCAGTACTTTGAGATACTGCTGCTCCAACGTGCTTATGCTTCCCATTCTGAGTTATCTGTCAACAAGCGTAAGGGCAGCCTGTAGCTAATGATAAACCGTTGAAACAAGAAGGATGTTTTGTTTATCCTCAGGTCCATAATGGCTCTTAGCCATTACTATCACTTTGGGATTTGGAGAGGTGGTTCAATCTGGCAATAGATTTTGTGAACAAATCTCAAAGGTGGGTATGAAAGCAAATCTAGTGGTAATTTGGAAAATTTTGTGGTAGATGAAGTTGTAACCATTCAACCAGTCAGATTTTGACAGGAGTTGAACACTCGGATGACTAGACTTCTGTAAGAGAACAAACTAATTTCAGAAACAAATGCCCACAGTTAGAAAAATTAAACCAGGAATAAGTAACTTGATGGAGTATCTCCCACTATTTCAGCCAGTGGTATAGAACTCAGTGCTACTGTTTGAATGGGCTACTGTCATAGAATCATAGAATCATAGAATAGGCTGGGTTGGAAGGGACCTCAGAGATCATCGAGTCCAACCCTTGATCAATTACCGCCACAGTCACTAGACCATGGCACTGAGTGCCACATCAAGTCTCTTTTTAAATGTCTCCAGAGACGAAGAGTCCACCACCTCCCCAGGCAGCTTGTTCCAATGTCTGATCACCCTTTCTGTGAAAAATTTCTTTCTAATATCCAGTCTGAACTTCCCCCGGCACAATTTAAGACCATGCCCTCTTGTCTTACTGAGAGTTGCCTGGGAAAAGAGACCAACCCCCGCCTGGCTCCATCCTCCTTTCAGGTAGTTATAATGTCATAATGGTGATCACAGTAATAGAGAAAATATTTTACCAATATTAACCTATGTTTTAAAAGACAAACATAAAAATAGATTAAACCCTGGAATTATGGCAGATTTCTATAAAAAACACAAATTGTTGTTTGGGGAATTAGGAAGGTTGCTGGGAATTTGAGCTTTGCAACAATATAAGCAGGTTTGTACCTCTGCATACCTGAATTGCTGGCAATAGATTGGTTGATATAAACACTTGTATTTATACATTATTTTGATTTTATAGCTATTGGAGTTTTATCAGAGTACCCCTCCAGGGCATATAACCTATCGTACAGGGTTTTCTTCATAACAGGTCAATAAAAGAAAACTTATAGCTTTTATGGTAATGTTGTAATTCAAATATTAGATGGTTTAGTAAAGATGTTCTAGAAGAAATAAATTGATCAACAAGTTTATCTACACAGTAGAACCTTTATCTCTGGACTCACAGTAGCATTTTTTTTATCCTTGTGAGGAAATTCAGCTCACACTCTATTAGTAGTGTTTGCCTAATAGCACATACTGCTAAGTCTCTGTAGATGCATGGTTGTCTAGTCGTTTCCCCCGGAGTGTCACAAAACTGTAGTAAACATTATACAGACACAGAAACTTATAGATGTCTGTTTCGTTGAATTTATCAGATGCTGTTTCATGCACATCTAACATCTCTCTGAACTTCATGGGCTTGCTCAGAAATGTAGAAAGAAGCACAGATGCTTTCATAGCTGTGTGACTAGCTATAAAACCTGCAATTGCATCTAGTCCAGCTGATCCCAGATACCACAGGGAATAGTACAATGTCCAAGACTAAAGTCTTAATACTTGTAAACCATGTATTTTAATACATTTGATTACCCTTAAGTCAATCATGACAGTCTGAGAGAAGCTGCAATGCTGATTAACAAAAAATATGAAAAGGAGAGTGACAGTAGGAAGAGAAATATAGACATGGATTTTTCAGTTCCTTTTCTAGTTATTTCTATGGATGTTATAAATGTCTTTCTACTCTTGCTGTGGTTTGATTTATTTATAATTACATTAAATTTCCCTTGTTCATCTTTCAATCTCACATACTTCCCTTCCTTGATTCAAATCTATGGCTATTCACTGCTTTCAAACATAACCCATACCTCAGATAACACTATGCCTGTTAGAGAAAACTGGTGATTGAAAATAAAGCTTCAATAATCTCATGAAGTGAGAAGCAAAGGGGAATTAGAGCCCGGAACATGTAGAAACAGCAGGCAGGGAAAAGCTGTGTAAAGGAAAGGAAAGAACTTCTGGAGATCCAGAGAGACATTAAAGGAGAAAGTTTCCTACGACAAATCTAGTTGCATCAATCACCCCTCACCCATCTATCAACAGCATCACTAGCAGAACATGGGGGAGCTTCTTTTAACAGACAACCTATGGAATGTATGCACACCAAAAAAAAAAAAAAAAAGAGAGATTTCTTTCTGATTAGTACACTGAAAATTAAATTCTTTCTTTCTATATTTTTTTTATGTTGCTCTTTGAACTCCCTGGCCTTGAAAGCAGATACTTCTCCATAGCAATTGTGGCTCCAATGCATCTCTGCTTGGGTCCTAAGGCTTACATGCTGTGTCTGCTATAGCAAAATAAAAGAAGAGGATGTATCTGTGCAAGAAATACACTGACACTGGTCTCTGAACATAGGGATCCAGCTCCCATCTTTTGACTGGAACATGCAAAAGTCTTTTGCAGTTCTTTTGCAATCGACAGCAATGTACTTTTTAGGAAAGACAGATCAACAAGGTGAGATGGTGGAGTTCCTCTTTATGTGCGAAAGCAACTAGAATGCATTGATCTCTACCCAGGGTGGGGATGAAGAACATGTTGAAAGAATTAAGGGGCACACAGATAAGGGAAAAACTATTGTGGATGCCTACTACAGACCACCAAACCAGGAAGAAGATGTTGATGAGGCCTTCTACAGACATCTGGAAGTAACTTCAAGATCCCATGTTCTGGTACTCATGGGTGACTTCAATCACCCTGATATTTCTTGGAAAGGCCACACAGTGAGGCATACTCAGTCTGGAATGCTCTTGAAGTGCACTGACTATAACTGTCTGACACAGGTTGCAGAAGAGCCAACAAAAAGAGGTGTGCTGTTGAACCTTGTATTAATGAACAGAGAAAGTTTGGTTGGAGATGTGAAGGTTGGGGGCAGCCTTGGCGGTACTGATCATGACATGGTAGAGTTTAGTATCATATGAGAAAGAGGCAGGGCAATAAGTCGGATTGTAACCCTG
>VWZY01013659.1:283708-339322 GCA_013399075.1 Chloroceryle aenea | reverse complement strand
AATGTAGAAAGAAGCACAGATGCTTTCATAGCTGTGTGACTAGCTATAAAACCTGCAATTGCATCTAGTCCAGCTGATCCCAGATACCACAGGGAATAGTACAATGTCCAAGACTAAAGTCTTAATACTTGTAAACCATGTATTTTAATACATTTGATTACCCTTAAGTCAATCATGACAGTCTGAGAGAAGCTGCAATGCTGATTAACAAAAAATATGAAAAGGAGAGTGACAGTAGGAAGAGAAATATAGACATGGATTTTTCAGTTCCTTTTCTAGTTATTTCTATGGATGTTATAAATGTCTTTCTACTCTTGCTGTGGTTTGATTTATTTATAATTACATTAAATTTCCCTTGTTCATCTTTCAATCTCACATACTTCCCTTCCTTGATTCAAATCTATGGCTATTCACTGCTTTCAAACATAACCCATACCTCAGATAACACTATGCCTGTTAGAGAAAACTGGTGATTGAAAATAAAGCTTCAATAATCTCATGAAGTGAGAAGCAAAGGGGAATTAGAGCCCGGAACATGTAGAAACAGCAGGCAGGGAAAAGCTGTGTAAAGGAAAGGAAAGAACTTCTGGAGATCCAGAGAGACATTAAAGGAGAAAGTTTCCTACGACAAATCTAGTTGCATCAATCACCCCTCACCCATCTATCAACAGCATCACTAGCAGAACATGGGGGAGCTTCTTTTAACAGACAACCTATGGAATGTATGCACACCAAAAAAAAAAAAAAAAGAGAGATTTCTTTCTGATTAGTACACTGAAAATTAAATTCTTTCTTTCTATATTTTTTTTATGTTGCTCTTTGAACTCCCTGGCCTTGAAAGCAGATACTTCTCCATAGCAATTGTGGCTCCAATGCATCTCTGCTTGGGTCCTAAGGCTTACATGCTGTGTCTGCTATAGCAAAATAAAAGAAGAGGATGTATCTGTGCAAGAAATACACTGACACTGGTCTCTGAACATAGGGATCCAGCTCCCATCTTTTGACTGGAACATGCAAAAGTCTTTTGCAGTTCTTTTGCAATCGACAGCAATGTACTTTTTAGGAAAGACAGATCAACAAGGTGAGATGGTGGAGTTCCTCTTTATGTGCGAAAGCAACTAGAATGCATTGATCTCTACCCAGGGTGGGGATGAAGAACATGTTGAAAGAATTAAGGGGCACACAGATAAGGGAAAAACTATTGTGGATGCCTACTACAGACCACCAAACCAGGAAGAAGATGTTGATGAGGCCTTCTACAGACATCTGGAAGTAACTTCAAGATCCCATGTTCTGGTACTCATGGGTGACTTCAATCACCCTGATATTTCTTGGAAAGGCCACACAGTGAGGCATACTCAGTCTGGAATGCTCTTGAAGTGCACTGACTATAACTGTCTGACACAGGTTGCAGAAGAGCCAACAAAAAGAGGTGTGCTGTTGAACCTTGTATTAATGAACAGAGAAAGTTTGGTTGGAGATGTGAAGGTTGGGGGCAGCCTTGGCGGTACTGATCATGACATGGTAGAGTTTAGTATCATATGAGAAAGAGGCAGGGCAATAAGTCGGATTGTAACCCTGGACTTCAGGAGGGCTATATTTGTCATTTTCAAAGACCTACGTGAAGGAATCCCTTTAGCACTCTAAAAGGTAGGGGGGCCCAGCGAGCTGGTTGATATNATTCACCCATGAGTGATGAGGGAGCTGGCTGATGTTGCTGCACTACCACTCTCTATAATTTTTGAAAGATTATGGAGACTGGGAGAGGTTACTGAGGACTGGAGGAAAGCAAATGTGAATCCATTCTTCAAAAAGGGCAGGAAGGAAGACCCTGGAAATTACAGACCAGTCAGCCTCACCTTCATCCCTGGAAAAGTGATGGAGCAGCTCATTCTGGAGATTGTATCTCAGCACACAGAAGAAAAGAAGGTTATCGAGAGTAGCCAGCATGGATTTATTAAAAGGAAGTAATTTTTAACCAATCTGACAGCCTCCTACAATGGTGTGACTGAATGGGTAGATGCAGGGAGAGCAGTGAATGTTGTCTTCCTTGACTTCAGAAAGGCTTTTGACACTGTCTCCCNCTGGTGACAGAGGATGCAGAGAAGGCAGAGTTACTGAAGGCCTTCTTTGCTTCAGTCTTCACTGCTATGACCAGCATTCAGGAACCCCTGACCCTGGAAATAAAAGAGAAAGACTAGAGGAAGAAAGACTTCTCACTGGTTGATGAGGATTGGCTTAGAAATCACTTGAGTAATCCAAACACACACAGATCCATGGGCCCCAATGGGATTCACCCATGAGTGATGAGGGAGCTGGCTGATGTTGCTGCACTACCACTCTCTATAATTTTTGAAAGATTATGGAGACTGGGAGAGGTTACTGAGGACTGGAGGAAAGCAAATGTGAATCCATTCTTCAAAAAGGGCAGGAAGGAAGACCCTGGAAATTACAGACCAGTCAGCCTCACCTTCATCCCTGGAAAAGTGATGGAGCAGCTCATTCTGGAGATTGTATCTCAGCACACAGAAGAAAAGAAGGTTATCGAGAGTAGCCAGCATGGATTTATTAAAAGGAAGTAATTTTTAACCAAGCTGACAGCCTCCTACAATGGTGTGACTGAATGGGTAGATGCAGGGAGAGCAGTGAATGTTGTCTACCTTGACTTCAGAAAGGCTTTTGACACTGTCTCCCATAACATTCTCACAGGTAAGTTCAGGAAAAGTAGGTTAGAAGGAACAGTGAGACGGTTTGAGAACTGGCTAAACAGTAGACCTCAGATCAATGGCAGAGAGTTCAGATGGCAATCTGCAGCTAACAGTGTTCCCCAGGGGTCAGTTCTGGGTCCAGTCTTATTCAACATCTTCATCAATGACCTGGATGAAGGGATGGAGTGCACCCTCAGCAAGTTTGCTAATGATATGAAACTGGGAGGAGTGACTGATAAACTGGAAGGCTGTGCTGCCATCCAGTGAGATCTGGACAGACCGGAGAGCTGGGCAAAGGGGAACAAAATGAAGTTCATCAAGGGCAAATGCATAGTCCTACAACTGGGGAGGAATATCCCCATGCACCAGTACAGGTTAGGAGTTGACCCGTTGGCAAGCAGTTCCATGCAGAAGAACCTTGGAGTCCTGGTGAATGATAAGTTACCCATGCGACAGCAATATGCCCTTGTCTCCAAGAAGGCCAATGGTGTCATGGGGTGCATAAAGAAGGTCCATAAAGGTGTCTAGCAGGTTGAGGGAGGTTCTTCTCCTCCTCTGCTCTGCCCATTCTTCTCCTCCTCTGCTCTGCCCTAGT
The DNA here is from genome assembly GCA_013399075.1 of Chloroceryle aenea. NCBI lineage: Eukaryota > Metazoa > Chordata > Aves > Coraciiformes > Cerylidae > Chloroceryle > Chloroceryle aenea. The sequence goes on along the minus strand of VWZY01013659.1, from coordinate 336,019 downwards.
GAGACCACGTCAGGAGCACTGTCTCGTTTTGAGCTCCCCAAGTCAAGAGAAATGGAAATACTAGACAGAGTCCAACTACAAGGATAATTAAGGGACAGGAACGTCTTTCTTATGCAGAAAGGCTGAGAGACCAGGGGCTGTTTAGTCTGGAGAAGAGAAGACTGTGAGGGGATCATCTTAAAGTTTAAAAATGCCTGAAGGGTTGGTGTCAAATAGAAGGAGCCAGTCTGTTTTTCAGTGGTGCCCTGTGATAGGACAAGAGATCATGGTCACAAACTGGAAGGAACTTCACCTCAACATGAGGAAAAACTTCTTGACTGTGAGGGTGATAGAGTATTGGAACAGGCTGCCCAGAGAGGCTATTGAGTCTCCTTCTCTAAAGACTTTCAAACTCCACATCAGTATGATCCTGTGTGGCCAGCCCTAGGAAACCTGTTCTGGCAATGGGGATGGACTTCATGATCTCCAGATGTTCCTTCCAACCTCTACTATTCTATGATTCAGTACTAGTTTGTTCCCAAATACAAACAGAAATTTAGGGAACAGGCATAAACAGTGTATCCTGAGCATTTCAAATGTCTGACTATATATTCTAGGCTTGATAAAAATGAAATTGTATGGAGTCCTGTGCTTTTGTTCAGTCAATATTTTCTCCTGAGGAGTCTACACACTGATCAGCTCTATTGAAATGCAGAATCACAGGATCAAAGAACAATTTGGGTCTCTGGTCAAATCCCCTTATCAAAACAAGGTCAACTATGAGGTCAGACCATGTTGCTGAATCATGAATCACAGAGACCAAGATTCTTTGACTGAATTCTCACATCCTTCTTTCCACTTCATAGAAAATAATACATTGTCTTAATAAATAAATAAATACAATAGTTATATGTCTGAAATTCACTACCTCAGTTTATGAATCTTGAAAAAATGCAAGAAGAAATCTTTCTTCCACAGTCTTGAAAAATGCCTTTTTTTAAAAAAAAAAACTTTTTTAGATCTTCTTGAAGTCATAAGAGTACAATACAATACCAGACATTTTCAGAGAATCCCCTTGCAGTGTGAGATTGAGGTAACAGCACTAGAAATAGAAATTTTATTTCATTAAGTATAACACTACTGCCAATTTCATTTCTTTTTGACCAGGTAGAACCATTTCAAGAAAATTATTTTAAATTGGTCAAGTTCTTCTCAGGCATTTTTATATATCTTATGTGTGTGTCATACTTAGTTGTACTTATTCTCTCACAAAATCTCTGCTGACACACCCAGCACTATTAACCATACATATAAAATTGTAATGGAAAAGTTCTAGTAATTTATCCACAAGTAAATCCTCATTGTGTTTCCATTAACAGACACAGGTGAAACCCCAGTCTTTCCTCTGTGTCCACAGTTTGGACCTCTCTGAAAGACATAAACAGGAGCCAGCATCAACATGTATACAGCCCTGTGGGAGGACCCCATGTAATGTCTTTAGGGCCTGATTGTTCCTAAGTGCTAGTCACATCTGGACAGTGCTATTGCACTGGTCATTAAAAGTTGTAAAAGACAAAGACACCATACCTGACTTCAAGTTCTTGAGTCACAACTGATGGTATGGAAGAGGTAATCTGGGGACAAACATCACTGTGTGCTTCCCATCATTGAAGTCTTTCTATGTTAGCTGACAATGGATGGGAGTCTGGTCCCAGATGGCTTTTGATTTGAGTTGATACCACTCTTCTGCCTCTCAGTCCCTGTGTACCATTCAGATACAGTCTAACTGTACTGTCTTTGTAGGGAAATGGATCTACTAAATTCTTCTACTTTTACATGGCTGCTTCATGTTCAGTCCTCAGCGACCCAAAATGGGAAATAATGCGTGACAAAAAACTCTCTCTGTGACTTCAGATGAAATTTAATATCACTATAATACTTTGTCTTTATGCAAAGTACTCCTTAAACTGAATGTTACAGTCATCCTCTTCACAGCTCCCCTTCACAGAGGGATTGCAGTTTAATGGCTATAAGATTATAATATATAGTGGCACTGTTTTTAAGAAAAATCTGTCATCCGCTGCTCCATCTAATAAAGACAAAAGATTCTGCAACTTTTCACATCAAAAGATACAGCCTGATGTTTCTTATGAGTCATGAGTCAATGAATTATGTAGCTTTCTTTTTCTTAAGCACGTAATTTGATCTCCAAGCATGAGCAGCAGTTTTTGTATTTCAATCAGTAAACAATTACTCTTTAAAAACATTCCAATTGATGTTTATTTGTACAATCTGTCCTTCAGTAGAGCCTTAGTTTGATGAAGTAAAAGATGTAACTCTAATAGCAAAGTGTCTAAAAACTGACAAAACATTACATTTGATCATGTGTGATTAGTGCACTAAGGAAGTATGTCATTTAGAAAGTTAATACAGCATCTCATTGAAATGTCTGTGTCTTATACATTGCTGCTTTCTCAACTAACCAGTTGCTATCAGTGAAGGGAGAATTTTCTTTTTAAATTACAGGAATCAGATTTCCAACAACAACAAAAAAAAACATGACTAATGCACTGTTTGAGTGAAAGAAAAATGAAACATTTTTCTTCAGTCTTAGGTTCAAAGTGATTACAGATACCTCTTTCCCTTGGGAAGAATGCAATGGGGTCCTTTATTTCATTGGAAATGTTAAATATGTAATCAATATCAGTGCTGTGACCTTGGCTGGTGAGCAGGCTGGGTGGGCACTTATAGTGTAAGCAAACAAGATGTCCTTTCCTGATTAAAAAAAACTTGGTTGCAATTAAACAGGCTACAAAATAAAACAAAAAATAACCTAGAGGATCATACTGCAATGGAAAACTTGAGTGCAGTTATATAACCTTGAAGGTAACAACTGTAGTGTCAGAAAGCTTTGGCATCCATTTTTAAAACACGAAAAATAAAAGAGGTTGCTGCTCACCCTTCCAGTGAACACTGTCTATCCTTCTAGTGCCTCTACCACTCAAGAATATCATTATTGCACAGGGATTTAAATACACAATAGACATTTCTTATAATTTGTGTGGTGCATCATTTTTTGAGCTGTCTGAACAGAGCTGCACATGACTTTGCAGAATTTATCCAAACCAAAGGATTGTGGTGTAGCATTTTAGACACTAGATGTGGGATAAAGCACCTAAGGATTTCACTGGTTAGCAAGGTATCTCACAGCAGACTTCTTCAAGACATGTAGAAGGACATGTCCTTCTGCAGATTTAGTTCCTTAAGTATAAATCTTCTTAAAGCCTTGGTTTTTGATAAAGGTTAAAAAAAAAAAAAAGTATCCCCATCTCTATCTTCCATAATGAGAAAATACATTTTTGCCAACACTGCTATTTTTTCTGCTAGTTCATGTTCATTTCCTTTTACTGACTAAAACTGGAAGTAGTGTGCCTAGTTACATGCAACTATGGCAGGAATGCTTATTTTGGTAGGTTTGTGGGTTTTTATCTCCTTGATTATAGCTTTGTATATTATTATGATAGCTATTCCTAGTGTCAGAACAGTGGTAGATTTAATATATCCATATCTTGTTCTGGATGTCCACAGCACAGTACTTTACCAACACCCTTATATATCAAAGCTCCTTTAGTGCTGCAGTTGTAGAGACAAATCACTGCTGTGACCATAGACCTTATGGATACAGCTGTGCAATTTTGACAAGTCCCTAAATCACTAACTAGATTCTGATACACAGTGAAAAATATTTCATCCCCTAAAAAGTACCTTTAAAGTCAATTGGACAACTCATGAGAAAAAAAAAAAAAAAAGGAAACCCAGACTCCATATTTATTAACTTCCTGTTCATTTTAGTTTTATGTTCTGGTTCATCTTTATGTTTTTCTTACCTCTAAAATTGATTGCTTCTAATTTTTATGTGATCTTTCTCCCACAGTCATGATACTTCAATGAAATGATAATATTTTCTCATTAATTACTAAGGATGGGATTTCAGGGCTATAATTCCTTGGTTCAGGCTGTGTTTTGATACATGTAAACTGCAAGAAACCATTAAGCCAGCCACAGGATTCAGAAACAAATTTCTTCTGTTACCTGAGGAGCACAAATCAGTGTTTGTACAGCCAGTAGCAAAAGGCATCCTACTCTTCCTCAGACCTTTAATGTTAATTTAAAACCAAAAATAACAATTAAGTAGAGAAAGTTTACAATAGACAGAGCCCAGTCATGTGGATGTTGCTCAAATACTCAGTAACTCCATAAATAAGTAATTGAGGAGGAAGACATACATTGCTTTTCTTCTCTAAATTATTGTTTTAAATCCAGACCTGGTGTCTAAAAAGTTAATTTGAGCCTATGACATCTATTCTGCAGCCAATGTGAAGTGAATTCCTGGTCCCTGGCCAGTTTCTAATGGACAGGTGGCAACTACCCAAGAAAAGATGACAACCACAATTGGCACCCTGGTGAGGAGTCATAGCAGTGGGACAAAGACTGAATCAGTCGAAAGAAAAAGTGATCTCCTCACCTCCTTCAGACAGTTCATCTAAAACAGGCCTGAAACAAATGGGCAAAGCACTGTGGGAAAAGATTGTATTATGATTGTCCTGCCATCCTTTTTCTTTGTGAATAAAATGGGAGACTTGTTTTTCCAAGGCTGTCAATCTCACACCTTTCAGAATTTGAGAAATAAAGAGAGAAATGTTGCTCTGTCCCCCCTTACCAGGTCTCCCTGCTGTGACAGTGAGTGTTGCCAGTCACACGCTTTAGCTCTAGATCAAAACCAGGTGGCACAGCAAACTGTATTTAAACTTTGACCCTCAGTTCCACTCTGTTGCACAGTTTTTTCTTGGAAGAAGAAAAAAAAAGAAAAACAGAAAAAAAAAGGAAAAAAAAAGGAAAAAAAAAGGAAAAAAAAAAAGGTTTTCCTAACAACAAATGCTTTTCACTCACCAAAGAACTCATGAAATAGGTGTTCTACCCCAACCTCAAATATTTCTGTAGTGTGACCCTCCTCCCAGAGCACCTATTGTAAAAGGAATTTGATAATGAATTTGTCTCCCAGATTCCAATATTGTATTTTCTTTCCTCTTTCCTTTTAGAACAACAACAGAAAAAAAAAATTCATAAAAAACAAGGAAAAATAAATTGATAAGTCTGTCTAGCTACTATAAGGAAACAAAATGACTTCTAGGCAATGTCACAGCTTTTACTGCCTCGGATTCAACTGAAGCAGCATTGAAATATAGCCAAACAGGAATCTTTCATGTCTGACTTCATAGGTCACTCGCCCCATGCTATGTGCTCTTTGTGTGAATCTCTCAGCTAAGTACTTCCAGCTAAAGTAGTTCAAATACACAAAATGAGAAAAATCAACAAAGAACAAGACACAATGAGCTGTCTAGAAATACCACTTAGCTAGTACATTGTTAACAGGCTGCACTGGATTAGTTGCACCATAGCAAACAACTCATTTCAGTTTGAGAGCTTGTTTTATGACTGGAGTTCATTTCAGATTTATCATTCCAGTTTTAAATGTGCTATTCAGATATGTATATGATCAGAGCAGAGTTGGTGTTCATTTGAATTAAGAAAATCCCCAGACTCTGAACTTCTAGAAAAATGCTACTTTGAAGTAGCTTAATAGCGACTAGAGGCCATGAATAAGCACAAGACATTAGAAAATATATTCAATGAAAGAAACTTTCTGAAGAACTAATTCTAAAATATAGAAAACAGAGACATGGAAACTGGAAAGGATGCCTATCTTCCTCCACTAAAACAGCAGCAACTGCCCAAATGGACACTATTCTGGATATCATATCTCCATTAAAACATATACTGAGTATTTACCATACCTAAAATTACCATTAGTGAAATCAAGTAAGGAAGAGTATTCTCCTGCATTCTGCATGTGTGTTTTCATGTTTTTGTACAGTTACACCTTCAAAACTGCAAAATTTAAAAAAAAGTATAAAAGCTTTGCAATAGTTGGGACTGCAGAGGTTTTCTGCAGAGGTTTTCTGCATTAGCTGATGATTACTTCTTTTTAAAACACATGACAACAGAAATCTTTCAAGTGGGCCAAGAGATTCAAAAAAAAACCCCAAGGCTCTGCTTTTATATTATTTTTACACTGTTAAATCCGTTACATTAATCATATATTTATAATGTTTTTTATTTACCTGATTTCTGTCATCTTTCTCATTAAAAAAGCACAGTGCAGTGTCAGCCTGTAACTTTTCAACAAGCATCCAGCAGAGATACTGATGTAAGAAGTCCTGAGGCCAGATTCTTGTTTACACTGATAATCCAAATAACTTCATGACTTCAGGGAACTTACTTATTCATTACAATTGTGTAAAAACTATCAGAATCTAGAACACCAATTCTAATTGTTACAGTTGAGAGGCTGAACCAAGCACATGGGACTTAAAAAATAGTATCACTTCAGTAAAGCATGGAAGACCTCAGAACAATTGTTTCAGATCAGTGGCTTTATTGTGTTTTTTTATTCATACTTGTATTACATCCAGTCATTTTTTCTGACATTACGTTTACTCACAAAAGTTAGTCAGTGCTGGTTTACCCTACTTGTTTTCCATGTTCAATTATCTGCCAAATGAGCCAGCCTCTGGTTCATTTGTACATGACTAGGACTGCATTTGTAGGTAACAATAAGTCTTAATAATTTCTTTCTCAGTAATGTATAAAGAAATCAATCATTCTCTACTTTTCTTCTCACTACTTACATTTTAATTTTTTAGCCTGTTTTTCTAAGGAAATAGATTGCTTGATTGTACTTCTCTGTCTGTCAACTGCTTTCTAATAACTTTGTAATGTATCAGATCTGAAAGAAAGGTTGGAGTCAGAAAGATAAATTATTATGAGAATTGTAAGAAAAAGTCAGAATGCAGGTGGAGGAAAGTCCAGAATTGTTGCCTGTGCCAAAGGACAGGCAGACGTACCGCATAGTAGCAGGGACAAGCTGGTCTGGGAGCATACCTGCAGCGCCAGGTTACCCACCACAAATACTGTTGCTTGCTCAGGAGAGGGCACCATGGGGATAATAAGAGTAAATGTGAAGTTAAAAGTGTGTATTTAAAATAATTAGGGCACAAATCCATGGGAAACCAGGTTTCATTAGCTATTCTCTTCAGGAGCTATGCATTATACACTTTCAAATCCTTATAAACATATGTTGCCCAGAACCATACTATTCTGTCCCACTTGAAAAAGCAAAACCCTGTTCTTCCTTCTTTTATGACCAATTTTCTCTTACAGCTCAAGCACTCCAACTCCACTCCTGTATAATTTCTGTAAATGACCTAAAGATAAAAGAACTTTATTAAAAAGTGAGTACCTCAGGTTTTTTTTCTGTTCATGTCATTGGCTTGTTTTACAAACACAGCTCGAGTAATCCTACTTTTTAGTAGGATACTTTTCACATTAACACTGATTTGCAATTGAGAACATTAATCTAAAAAGAGAAGATCAGATATATTCAGACATTCTGGGCTGTATTTGTGAGTCTTTATCTCCAAAGATCTGAATAAAGCTGAGCTACATTACAAAGTATTTGTATTACAAAGAGAAAGATATCAAGCCTTCCTTTTTATTGAGACATCTCTAGAGTTCATTTTTTTCTCTTTTAAGTATCTGGTGATACACAGGAAGACACAGCACTAGTTATGTGCCACAGCTCCAGTTATGAGTCTTTTCCTTTCATAACTGTTGCTTGCTTTTAAACATTTTCAAGTAATTTTCTAATACTTCTCAGTCCTGAGCATTGGATACTCAAATAAAGCCAGGTTAGCAATTTATTATCTTGGGTGAGGCTACTGATTTGTGATTAAACATTTCCCTAAAAAGCTTTTTCTTCTTGCAGACTTTATTACTGTTGATGTTGTCCCTACAGTTAGCCTATATCATTTTCTAGATGAAGAATTAAAATTCACATATCTCAGTCATTTTATGTTAATGTAATACACATCATAAAACTCTCAAACAATAACCACAAATTATTGTCAAATATCTAAATTTATTAAAACAACCCAGAAGTTACATAATGTGCCATTTGGCAACTGAAAATCTTTCCTACAACTCAGGGTAAGTTGTCAACTATGAAATATCCCATACATGAAGCAACCTCATATTATTAGAATAAATCCATTTTACCCACCTTTCTCTCTGAAATGGCATACGTAAGTAAAACAATTTTTATGGCTCAATTTTCTTATCTGCTCCACCAGTCTATATTACTGGAAAAACACACCCAGGTTTAGAATGTGCAATACTAGTTTTCATGGGCAGAAATGGGAGAATTTTACCACTTATGTAAGGGCTGGAACTTTGTGTTTCAGAGTATAGAAGATGTATAAATTAGCATTATCCTTATGGTTCACCATATATGAGTTTTCTCTCATTACTACCTATATCTATTTATCTTATCAGCAATATACTGGATTTGTTTTGAGTTGCAACTATACACAATCATCATATTGACAATGGTGCTACAATGTCTTCAAAGACTGTAAGGATACAGATGCAATCAGAAATATTTTGTGGATAGCTAGGTAGAGAAAATATGAAGAAGCATGACATTAATTATAAAGATAAGTATGCTCCCTTTTTTTTCCTGATTTATTTTGTAAAAAGGATCAGGAAGATGACATTAGCATCATTATATTCCTGATAGCACAACATAATTGTGGCAGGTAGTCAATACTATTTCTGAGGCTCTGAATTTTTTAATAAAACACTTGTGGAAAGTCTGCTTATTCACTAGAGAATAGCTAATAACTCACTAGTTTGGAAATCAAGCTGAGACTGGAAATATTATATTCTCCATGTCCATGAGTATTTCTATGTCACTGTGTGGTTCAAGCCTACCCAGCTGGCAAGAAATCAACCACACAGCCACTTGCTCACTCCTACCCCTCTCCAGTTGGATGGGAAGGAAAAAATACAACAAAAAGCTTGAGGGTCAAGGCTAAGGACAGGGAGAGATCACTTACCAGTTATGGTCATGAGCAAAAGATAGACTCAAAGAAAAAAATTCAGTTTAATTTATACAAAGCCACCACCAATTCACCATTTGAATCACAGTAGGACAATGATAAATATAACTGGATATTAAATACAGCCCTTCCACCCACCCTTCTCTTCTTCCTGGGTCCAGCTCTGCTACCTCCTTCCCACTAGCTGCACAGAGAGGGAGGGAATGGTGGCTGTGGTCAGTCCCAGTCCATTCCATCTTTTTGTTTCTCCCTGCTCCTCAGGCAGAAAACTCCTCACACTCCTCCCCTGTGGCAATGTAGCATCCTTCCCACAGGAGACAAGTCCTCCATTATCTTCTCCAACTAGCATGGCACTCAATCCTCTCAGCAATAGATTTCTCCAGTGCAGGCTTTCCTCAAAGTCACAGAATTCTTTGGGATCAGTCCTCTACTCCAGCATGGTGGCCTCCATGGGTCACAGCTGGGATTCTGCCCCGTTATTCATCTCTAAGGGCTACAAGGGCTCAGCCTGCCTTCTCACCACAGGTCAAAGTGGAATGGCTACTCCAGCATACCTCCCCCACTCCTTCCTCACTGACCCAGGTGTGCTCATAGTTATCTCTATCACATCCCACTACTCCCTAAAACAAAGAACTCCCAAACATAAATAAAATACCCAGGAGGTTTTCCCCTCTTAAATATGTTATCACAGAGGCAGGTCTGACTTGAAGGCGGAGGAGCTTCTCAAAGCTTTGTACAGGAGTCATGCCAGTAGCCCCCTCCCCTCCTTCAAAAAATCCACAAAACACAAAACCAAAACAAGTACCTACATCAGGATTAACCTGACCAGCAAAGATTCCTTATCAAGAAAATTCCTAATAAGCTCTCTTTGAAAGAACACATGTGATCTAGCAACCTCCAAACTTTGAATCTCTGGCTTAGATTTCAATACGTGGTGATAAATTTATATTACTCCCTGAATGACTAACCAGATCAGCAGGAAGTAGTCTGCACGATAACTTTTAAGCAGCATTTGGAACACTGTTTATTACCATAAGCATTTATCTGTTTTATAATTTATGCAAACTGCTGCTTTTGACAAATGAGTAAATTTGCCACACACTTGCAGGAAAAAAATACCAAATCAACCTTTAAATTGTCTCATTTAGGAAAATATTTATATTCTGGAAAATGCTCCTTATTTTTCCTTTTAGAGACTTTACATCATATCTTTTAGTAATTTTGTCATTAGTATGATCACTAATGCATTAATGGAAGTCTACTGTTCACTGTGTTTCATCTTTTCATATTAATTCCACATTGTATCATTTGTATTCACTTTGGTGAACAGTCCTTTTGATCTGCATCTTATCATATTAATGATTCTGCTACAAACAACACTGTATTATGAGACTTCAATATTCTGTTAGCATATTTAAATGCTAATAATTCAAAGTTGATCAAACCACATGGCAAAAGGAAGGTCAATAAATGAGCAATCATAATACAGGCTTAGCAAAGCTATTAGGAAAATATGGAAATCATTAATGACCATCATATCAGATACTTTTAAAGATGACTAATGACATGAGAATCTAGAAGTAGCTAGTTAATTAACTATTAGTGTATAATTTGTGACTAAACATATTTCTAACAACAAGTTATTAAATAGACAGGGAAACTGACACTCTTTTTTTCCTCTATATACCTTTCACCACCTCTGTATTTTTATTCACAGCATGCCCGCATTAATTTTGTTCTCTGAGGATATGTTTCCCATATTTTTCAGGCTGTTCCTCATATTCAGACATTTCCCTTCTTCCACATCTTTTCATTTCAAACACAGACTCAAATCTGTGGGTGTCTGTGGTGAATGTGCAAAATTCAGAAAGCTGAGGTGAATTTGAAGCTAGGCAAAAAGAGCTTTCTTTCAGCCCTACTGCATGTGGCAATTATTTTTAGAAATGAGTTTATACTGGTCATATTATAGGAACTCCATGATAATATAGACCTTTTTTTTATTAGATAAATTAGTATTAGATAAATTAGTATTAGTTAAATGCAAGTGAAAAAGATTGTGTTTCAGTTGGGACAGTTTAAATGTGGGCATTTAAAGATTCATATCTGCTTTAACCTGAGGCTGAACTTTTAAATTCCACTTTATTTTATTTCTTTAAATGCAGTCTCAATACAGATTTTGAGGTAAAGGCTTTGAAGGAAAGTCAACAGTGCAACACTAACTGTTGTTCAAATTACATAGGACACAAAAATGCTCTGGAGTTTTGGTAAATAAAAAATTGAAGAAACAGAAATAATGTTATTTCTTAAAGAGATTTAAAAGAGGTCTACAACCTTTCCGGAATCCAAACACAAATAAATGTTTTTCTTGGTGGATTTTCTGTTGCTAGATTTAGATCTAGCATCAATTCAGTTCAGAATCGTCTTCTTAAAGAGATGGAGTGAAAGAGATTAGTGATAAAGCAAACTCAGAATGATCCTTTCAACTTTAAAGCTGCTCTTGCTAATGTCATTGGCCAGAATTTTAAGAATTTAGAATGACTCTAATGGCTGCTCAAGCCTTAAGCTAAATAATGTACTACCCTGTACAAAATCTTAATCAGTTTTTTTCTGGGACTGATTTTAAATGCCTGTAAAGGCAATTTGGGTTTGGCCTAAGGTAAGAATGTTTGCAGACAGGCCTCTGAACCTGGAACCTATTTTGTGAAGCTTAACCTTTCCATTGGCACACAGCTCTTCTAACTCCAGCAGCAACCCTCTCTACTGACAGAGGCTGTCTACACAGAGCAGCTTGTGTCATCAGAGCTATCATCATACAGGAGACCCAAAAGTACATAAAAAGCACAAAAAATCCACAGATGTGAAATCATCACTGGTTAGGTGGTTCCTTAGAAACAGTCACTCTGTTCTGTTTTATACTTTCCTATAGCTCCAACTAAGGTTTTGACCTCAGAACTTGTTGCTGACAGATGGTCAGAGGAGTGTGTCTTTTGCAAGGGAAGAAATTACTTTTACTCAAAAAAAAAAAAATTTCTGGATGCATTTTTGAACATATTCAAAATGCTACAGAATTTTCCATACTTGGTTTTACACATTCCTTGATACTAATGAAAACAACTATTCTTCCTGAACCTGTTCCTGAAATATTGCCCTTGATCTGACACAATATTATGAACCATTACAACTAATTGACAAGCAGAAATTATTCTTCCTTTATTTCATATCAAGTCAATAGACTTGAAATACAGGTGTACCAGAAGATAGTGTTTTTATATTCCATATTTTCACCTTTGTCACACTTATATCTACATCCATCCAAAGGTTTCTGACAGATATAAGGTTCCTGACTTCACTGTCAAGTGCATTCATCATGAGCCTCCACCTATCTTTCATCTCTCATTTGGTCTCAGAAGGTCAATTTAACATCTGTCCACTCTATGATATTAGGTAATCATTTTATTTTCCTAAGAGTGTATTTTTAATTTGTTCAATGCTACCCCTCCTGTTTTGGAGAGAAGTTCATCACCATCATCTATGAATCATCTCATCTCATCAGTCTTTAAGTCATTGCTTAACATTCTTTCTAGGTAATGTTATTTAAATTACGGGGGAGGGGGTGGGAGGGGGACACCAAACAATCCACCTAACAAACAACAAAAAAAAATCAGCGAAACCAAACTAAACTCAAGAAAATACAAAACTCAATAAATCAATTCTAAAATCTTCCTTGACGTGTCAGGAAACCAAATCACTCCTGATGATTGAGACTGACCAGTTGTTGCGTACAAACAGGACCTGCCTGGCTAGTTCACTACTCTCACTCCAGAAAAAAGTCATGCAAATATAATAGCCTTCTAGTGAAATGAATATGGAATCTAACCTTGGTGCGATGTTGTAATCCACTAGTATCAAGCACAGCTTTTTCTTCTTTGTTTAGTATTGTGGGGATTTTTTTTTACTTTCCATGGAATAATGATGCCTGAAAAGTGTTTTAATATTTATCCTGAGTTGTCCTAGTTCTTCCTCAGCAGTACTCGGATATAAATTACTTCTAATAACATGACAAACCACAGTAGGACATGCAAACACAACTTTTCATTCTACTTTCTAGTGAATTTTATGGAGAGCTTGGAGGTTGAATCATCAGCACATTTCTTTCCTCTTTCCTTGTCTTTATCTTTCCGTCATATGTCATAATGCTTTTACTGATGGGAATATATGTAAAATCATGCAAGAAATTAAATCAAGGATTAAAATTTCACTCAGACCATTCCTAAATACATTTTCACAACTCACATTCTTTATTCTTATTGCTTATTGGGTCACCTCAATTCTCCTTTTAGTTTGAATACATTTCCAGCTTAGCAGGATAGCAAATGTTTCTGCTTGCATGTTTATGGGCCTTCCATTTAGTTGAACTCACAGTTTCATACCACATGTTTGCAAGGTTTTTTGCAGAGCAAAAACATTTTAAAACTGTCCCATCAGGCTTATTTTGGACTTGAATCTAACTGCTACTGTTGAACCTTGAATTTAATTGCTACTGAATTCATACAATTAGTTTCTTAATTTCTTCAAGGAACTTTGATGCTTGGTTATTATTAGGCGCTTTTTTTTCAGCAAACCAATGCAAGTAATCCAGCTCCATCTATTTGCATAATCTATTGAGTTGGGTGATCTATTTATGACATAATAGAAAAGCAGGCGAGAGTGATGGGAGCTGTGTGCTTGGTAGTAGCTGTTGCAATCAATATTCCAGTCATGAACAAACCGTCAAAAATTAAGGATGCACAGAACTGTATTATTTTATCATGGGCTCAGTTATTTTCAAAGGAATATGGGGGACTTTCAGGCTCAGCTCTCATTAAATTCTAATGGGAACTGGGAGACAAACTCTACTGAGCTGCATTCAAAAAAATCACAGCAATGGTGAATCATTTTATGAGGTCACCCAATCAAAATAAATTCTGCACACAGTTAAAAAACTTCTTGGTCTTAATTCTTCTCTTTTAAGAGGACTAAGGAAAAAAAAATCTGTCTACATTTTTGTAGGATTTTAAATTATGTTTTCCTAGGAGTAGACGGGCTTCTTTTTTCCTTTTAGAGGCAAATTATATTTCATGTTACACTTCATCTTCACTGTGCCATAATCTCCTGAGCAAGTGATGATGAATGCAATCACTGACTGATACAGACCCCAACACCTGAAGACTGAAAGAAGATGTGCAGTGTATATTCTGAGACTTTCACATTCTACAGGTAATCCTGGTAAAACAAAGAAGTGTGATCAAATTTAGTGTTATATTAAACAGTAGGGATCAATAGTTTTCTAGCATTAATAAACTTTCATCTCTTCATAGCACCCACTAAGGTTTTTCTTCAATGATGCATTCATATATTTAGTTTTGTGCAGATTTTTGCCAGAACTCTGACTACATGTGGGGGTTTTGTGTAATTTAAATGGTGAAAAAAGAAAACCAGAAGTAGGAAATTCTCATGAAATGGAGTGTTTTGCCTGCCCTTGCAGCTATCCCACGACTGATTGTCATCAAGATGGCCTGCCATGCTCCCTTCTGTATCAGTGTTAATATATTTCCTCACACAGGCAGGAGCACTTCTTCCTCTTATGTCATGATTATGAAGGAAAATGTTACACAAATTCTAATATTCATTCTTGCCAAAAGGACACTTTCACAGTTACCATGGGCAAATTTATAAATTATGTGATTGGGATTCTGCCTTTTTTGTTTAGATTTCTTTTTTTTTTTTTTTAATAAGGTAGGCAAACTTCTCATTCCTTCTAACCTGAAAGACCCTGTCCTTGTCTCATCCTTGCAAATATATATATAATTCAGCAAATCCATAGGAGGGGACTGCAAATCCAAGTTCACTGGCGAGGAAATTATGTGTCACTTGAGTTAATCCACCTTGTATTACCATACAACCCTTTTGGGAAAAACTGGGTGTGTTTGCAGGTCCGCTGTCCTGCATCCTCCATCATGCAATGTCATAAAATGTTCACAATTTTGAAATTACTTGCCTGAAGACTAAAGTATGCAGCTGAGATTTTTCTCTTAACATTTGCTTTGTCTGACATCAAGGTATGTAAAACTGGAAAAGAAAATCAATGAGGAGCCAAGGACCTTAATTACCAGTAAAGTTTGATTAGTAACAGTCTCTATTTCCTCTTTCTTTTTCCCTTCTCCAAACATTCAATGGTGGTACCAGATACAGTAATTAGAAAACTTGGCGGAAGTGAGGCAATTTTCTTTTACAATGAAACCTTTGCTTTTACTGCTCCATGAAAGCAAGACAAGGTCTATTAAAATGACATTAAAAGATGAGCTGCCAGACTGAATTAGAAAATAGATTTTAGACAATCCAAAGAAGAAAGCAAGGGATGAGATAGGATTAAAATATTGATATGATGAATAAGGAGACAGAAAAATGGAATGAGCAGCTTTTTAGCCAAGCTAAGTTCTCCTCCACTCCTTTCAATTTTCTACCAGTTCAAAAGTTTTTATTAAATACATTAATATATTTATACACATATAACTATGCATGTAAACATACATGCACAGACATACATACATTTATGTCCCCAGCTGAGGTGAAACAGCCTTTTTTCTAACATCATTTTCTTGTGATGACATAATGGCTTTTGTTTAGCTAAAAACTTATATGCAGCCCTTCACTTAGAACCCAGATTTCTCAGAACATAGTTTTATATGATGTTATTCCGGGCAGCAGTTCCAAGAAAATAAACCTGGTATTCCCTGTGTCACTACTCTATCATCTTGTTAGATTTCACTTTATAATAATCATTTCAAAATTTTATCACGAGGTATTTGTTTTCTTATGAGTAAAAGTTTGGGAAGCTTATGATTTCATTATAATCAATATCAATAACTTGCAACAATAGAGACAACCAAGTTCCAGAAAAAAAAAATCACAGTAAAAAATATGTACTTTTGGACACTTAAAAACTTTTCTTTTTTTCCTTTTTTTTTTTTTTTCCTCCTTTTAGAATATTTTTAAAGTTTACTGGAGCTACTGTTTTTCACACAGTCTTTGAAACTCCAGTGTACCTTCCATCAGCACCTATGAGTAGAGACATACATTTTCAATCTGTTGAAAATAATTGTGTGGAAAACCCCATTCTGTTGCTTCCAGACACAATCCAATCAGTATAATGGTTTTCAAGAAAGAAGGAACTATATTCACATTTCATTCATGTAAAGAATGAGATAATAGAAGACTTTCATGGTAGATGAGCACCCTGCAGGTACTGCAGTTTGCTGCAGCATACATAAGGCCTTGTTGGGTTCATTACATGAGGAAAAAGTCTCTCTTAAATTGTACTCTTCCCTCAGGCTTCAAATACTTTTCTTTTTTTTTAAATGGACTGAAGCAGAAACTGGAGGGATTTTGCACCCCAGTACAACTTTCAGTTTTGAATGGAAGCTCTGATGTTCTGGGAGAACTTGCCATAATTCTTGTCTTTCTTTAATGAGGTAAAATTGACCCATACAGCAGATACCAGGGCCCTCATCATCAAACCTAGATCATTATTTCCCAATCAAGCAAAGAAAAGCCCTAAAACAACAACAACTAAGGAAATTGACATTTTGTTTCTTTTTTTATATTCTCTGTGCCTGCCACCTTTTTGTGGTTTTCAGTTTTAATTGAAATTCAGTAACAGCAGAGTTCAAACACGGAGTGGATGTCAGCCAGTGTACTGCAGCAGCAGCACTGCCAGAGAGGCGCAGTTGTTTGACAAAGAAAAATGTTCCTTTGCTTTTTATAGCACACCATTGTTATCGGTTCCTTTTTTATTGTAGTGGAAAAGATAGCTGCCGCTTTTGTGTTCAAACGCTGTGCCCATGACAATCCCTCCTCAGCTGCTCGTAACTCTCCAAATCACATTCCTCCTGAGCTAAGACCACTCACCTTCATTCTGCACACAAATGCAACTTATTTGAGAAAGCGTGTGTTAACAAAGACCTATCATTAAATTAAAAAACAGGGAAAAAAACTACAGCAGGAGACATTCAAACAAGACAGTGGTGTCTAGAATTTGCTCTAGCTTGGCTTGTTTGACCTTACATGTGTTAACCAATTGATTTTAATTCAAGAGACGCTAATGCTTAAATGATATATAATCTATATACATATATAAATGAGCAATAGAAACTGTATGCAGGAGAAAACAATTTCCTGAGGAAAAACCTTGTATGGTTCGACATTACTAAGCATGAAAGATGTCTTCTTAGAGAGGTTTATTAGCTTTTATATGCAATTCTTGTACTTCATTTTAAAGTGTCTAGTCGCATCAGTTCTAAACAACAGTCAAGGTAGATTATAATGTTGCATTTGCAAAGCACCACTTTTATTACAGAAATAAAGATTTCCATTATTTATTTGCTTTATTAATGTAAAATTGTAAATGGCAGAGTTTATATCAGTCTTCATCAAAGCTCTCTAGAAAAACTTGTGGTACAACTGCATCTGTAATATGGGATTTGTAGGTCTAGGATTGGCAGTCAGCAGACATACCTGTTCACATAGCTGTGTCATATGGCCCAGGCTAACACATACTTGCAATTTCATTGGACCCAAGACACTTCTCATGAAAAGGAAAACTCCATGATTTAGCAAAGCTCATGAATTCACCTTCCCCTCCTGAAACCTAAAAGATACTTAAGGAAATCAGAGAAATATTTATGTTGTATATAATTCATAAATTTATGTAATGTGTTACTAGTTCATGAAAGGTCTTTATATCATAGAATGCTTATAATTTTTGATAATACTAGTCTTACAGATGTAGCCTGTACTAAATTAATTTTATTATATTGGATACATTTCTGTGGAGGCTAGGTGCTAACCGTGCAGATGAAAACACAAAATTTTACACTGAAAATTAGTAACTCAGTTTTTAAGTTGCTAGCAAGATAAGGATAAGTGAATTGCTGTCAAATGATCTTTATTTTATTTGTAAAGATAAAACACAGTCCCAAAGCCATAAACAGATTGTAAAGGAGACATTTCCTTCTTAACCTTCTTTCACACTTTGAGAGACCTTTGCAAATATGTCTGAGTAGATTAGTGCACTTTCTTTTTCTTTATTAGCTGGTACATTTTTTAAAAAAGGAAACCCTTATTTCATGCATCTAGAAAGGCTTACATGTCTTTCCTTTTAAATACATATATTTAATTAGTACAGACATACATTTGCACACCCCCAAATCAATTTTACAGCATATTTAAAAAAAAAAAAAATGTTGCAAAACCAAAACAGTTGCACATTTTTACATTCCAAGCATATAAAGCTCCAGCAAATATACTCTAACCTTTAGATTTATAAGCTATTTAAGGTCAGGTAGCTTTATCTCTGACCATAGCCATGATAGTATTGTTCTCATTAATGTCAAGAAAAAAAATAATTTCTTCACCCTTTACTTCCCAAAAGTCATCTTCCAGAAGTGACATCCTTTTGAAATATAGGCCCATGAGCATCTTATTCCTCTCTCCGTATCTTTTTGAGCAGTGCCCGAGGGCAAAGAAAAAAATGTATTCTGAATAAATTTGGAACACATTACCAAGCTGAACAGTAGCTCCCACCAGCAACAACTTTGGACTTAGACCAGGACCTCAGCTCACATAAATCAACATAAAACATCTTTGAAACTCAAATAATTTGCACGTGCAGAAGATTTGGCCCTCAGTCCAGAAGCTCAGCACAAAAAAATTTATATCTCCCTTCTTAATTATGCCAGAAAAATGGTGTGTTATTTTAACAGGACGACAAAGGCAGCTTCCAAAAGTGACTTGCTTTTGGTGAGATGAAGTTCTATATGCACATTACCAGGATCAACTGAGTTTGGTATTTTAGCTATTTGTTCTTAATCATGTATATAAATCTAACTGTAAAGACCTATCATGTTCTAGTTTTTTGATGCTAAACCTGTACTGGGGCAATATGATTCTTCAGGGAAAAAATAAAGTGAAATGAAATCAAGCAAAACCAACCTAAACAATATTTAGACTTCAGACCACTCACTCCTTTTTTTCCATTTTCCCTTAAATCTGTTTTTATAATAATTCACTTTAAATTATTTGAATTTTAGGGAATACTCTTGAAGTTCCCTCTTCCAAATTCCCATAAGAAAATTAAATTGGGATTTTCTCCAATTATGAAATTTGTCATTGAATTTCTCATATTGTTGTATAGGCAAAGCATATTAGAATAAGCACTTATATCCTGGATTAATATTTTATTTAAGAGTCTAATACAAAACATACACAGGGTCTTTGTCAGAATATCTACAATTTTAGGCAATATTGTGTGACACTGAATTGTCTGATAAAGAGGTATAATGTCTCAAACAGTAGTGCAGTGTCTTAACACCAGTATTCTTAGCATCAGTATCTGCCTATGAAGTTGCACAGGCACTTAATTTTTTACTGATACTGATGTGTTTATTTTGGGTTTTTATCATACTCCCGGATGTTCCTTGGTGTACCTCCAGCAGGATGTTGCAATGCCTTCATTGATCCTCCTTGGGGTCCAGGACAGTCTGGTGTTCAGAATGCACATCTGCTTGGACAGGGTCTCCCAAAGTGAGACCCAGATATAAGGCTGCCAGTTTGGATTTGGAAGGAGAAAGAGTGGACTTGGGCCATGTCCCTCAGATGTGGGGACCCTGGGGAATGTGATGGCACTTACCCACTGCCCACCTCTGATTTTGCATCTGAAGATTTGACCTTGTGCACAATACTGAGGAGTCTTTTTATCTCCCTCTTAGGAATATCTTACCCTCTGAGGTAGCTGCTGGCCAAAGTCATTGCTTCCTGTGAATGCCAAATGCAACATTTGCGTCTTCCAGGGAACTGGATCTGACAAACTTTATATTCAGAAGGCCCTAGAATGACTAGGACCAGACAGGAGAAACTTGTTTTACTATGGTACTTTGAGATAACCCTTCAGCTATCTTGCCTCTGAGTGAATACTGAACCCCTATCTCAGACTTTAAATGAAGAGTCACCAGGCAAGAAGGATAACTAAAATTCCAACTCCTTAACTATCTTTTTTGGGTTTTTTGGGTTGTGGTTTTTTTTTGTTTGGGGTTTTGTTTGTTTTGGTTTTAGTTTTGTTTTGTTTCTTGTTTGTTTTTTAAAACAAAACAAAACAAAACAAAAAAATACAAAGCAACTTTGCAGCATTATCCAAATACAAGACAGGGCTTGTATATTTCCCAAGAAAATATGCCCCATTGTCACAGTCCCGTTCTTCTCATGGAATTAATACATATGAGAAAACATCTGTGACTGAGGAGCAAAACCAAAATGCCTCATTGTTTTTCAATATTTTCCATGTTTCTATTTAAATAATGAAATCACTCAATCGGTACATCTCTTACTGAATTTTAAGAATTATGATATGCAAAAAAGAGTGGCACATATCTCTGTACCTAGTGTTTCTCAGAGATAACTACTTATCATTGGATTACAAGTTCCTCTGGGGTTTGTGAGAGGGAGAGAAATGAATTTTCTTGGTATTCAGCAACCTAAATAGCATGTGCAATTACACTTTCTTTCCCGTTGCAGTGAAGTACCTAAAAAGGGGATATGTTTAAGAATAAATTACCTTGAATTTGTTACTGGACCCATCTGATAGACCCTAGATATACTGAATTTCCAATTATTGTCTGCTTACATATCGTGAAACATGTTCCTATCCCAGCAGGATGCTTATGGTAAGCACCAGTGAGGGTCTGGGGCCAGAAACAAGGATCTGCACAGACAGCTGTATGATCCCCGATGGCCTGCCTTACAGACCACACAGGAGAAAAGACAGTCAGCAAAAACTTCTAACTTCCATGCCTTCTATTAGATTATTCAAGTCCACCTGATGCTGACATTGTACTGACTTGTATTTCTGCAAGGGTGAAATTCAAGTGCTGGCTTGTCTGGAAGAGTTCTGATCTTCATGTCAATTAATGCACAGGCGAGTTTATTGTACATTAATTAATATTTCGCCCGTGCTTAGAAACATTTACCGAGAATGGAAAACAGGAACGCTTCCTGAGATGAGGGACATATTCTAGTGGAAGGTTCTGAAATATATGGGTTTCAGAGAACTATTGTTGCCTAAAAGAAAACACTGAAAAACATTGTGTTTGGATGTGCTCCACTTACTCATTTCTTCCTCTTACGTTGTATTAGTTGGGCTATTTACATGAAAACATCATCTTTGTTTCTTAAGAGTTCATCTGCTGCTTGTTCCCTGCCTGAAGTCAAAATAATGCTATGTTTGTGAGATTTTAATCACCTCTACTGCAAACAATTATGAAATTATAAACAGAAGATTATGACTTCAAGTGGGAACTAAGTGGCAGGAGCTGATGAACTCTTAAAAGCAAAGATCCTGTTATCATGCAAATGCTTCCAGTAATGAAGAAAATGAAGCAAAAATCATGTAAAAAATATGAGCATCTGAATCATAGACAGCAGTGGGTCTTTCAGACAGGATAATGGCAGTTGAAGTGATTTCATAATAAACTTATAAAGCCATACTACAATTGTTATTTCATTATATATCCATTTTTGTATCTGTAATATTTCTTTTCATCAGCAGGATTTTGTTTTGTAAAACAGAATCCTATCAGATGCTACCACTTTTTTAATAGAATCTCATCATTTCCTGTAGATAGCACATGCTTTTCACAGCTCTTATTTGTTTATAGCAGTTACATCCAAGAAAAGCAAGGCATGCATGGTTTATACTACAGCTTCCCTCTCCTAGTTGAACAGTGCTGAGGAAGTCAGGAGTAATGTCAGGAGCCTGAAACATTCAGCTTCAAGGACACCAACAGAAGAAGGCATCAAGCCTACATGTGCACCAATGCCTGCACAGCAGCAGCACAAGTGTTCTCCAAACAACCCATTTACTTTTGCTGTGTGCATTGCTGGCAGAGGGAAGGGCTTTCCCCTAGACGTACATTTTTATCTCAAAGGCAAGTTATATGGAGAAAACTATTTGATACCAACCAACCCTATCAAATTGTTGCAGGAATGCACCAACAAATGTGCAACCAGTCCTCTGTATACCATTGCCTTTCCTTATACAGAATGATTGTGAGTGTTCTGCTCAACACATCTGTGCAGGTTGCATGGATATAACTCTCTCCTGATTGATGTCAGATTAGCAATGCTGGTCTGCTGAGCGACGGTAATGCTCAGAGAGACCTGCTGTTCTCATGTAGGTTATGGATTTTGATTGCCCTGACAATCCCTGGCAAATCCTGACACTTCCACTTAAAAAGCTGTTTGTTCCCAGTATGATCTCTGAACTGCACTCAGCCTTTGTAATACATAGCTGGATATTTATGGCTATCACTGAATTCCATGTACTGTTTAGGAACTTTCGCACAAGATTCCTCTAAACTTGCTTTATATATTTTTGGAATGTGTTTTATTTCTGGCCAGGCAGGTGGCTGGAAAGACCGTTTCAGAGATTGCAGTCACTGATGACATAAGAATGAGAGGACACAAAACCAGCAAAAATTTCTAGAGTTACATTAATGGCAAGAAGAAGACTACAAAAGGTGTGGGCCCCCTCAGAAAGGAAATGGGTGAAGGCTGAGGTTCTCAAAAACTTCATGCCAAGCTCATGAAGTTCAACAAGACCAAGTGCAAGGTCCTCCATCTGGGTTGGTCCAATCCCAAGCATTGATATAGGTTGGGCAGTGACTTGCTTGAGAGCAGCCCTGAAGAAAAGGACTTGGGGGTACTAGTGGATGGGAAGCTCAACATGAGCCGCCAGTGTGCACTTGCAGCCCAGAAAACCAATCATATCCTGGGCTGCATCAAGAGAAGCGTGATCAGCAGGTCAGGGGAGGTGATTCTTCCCCTCTACTCCACTCTCATGATACCCCACCTGGAGTACTGCATCCAGTTCTGGATCCTCTATTACAAGAAAGGTATGGATGAACTGGAACATGTCCAGAGAAGGGCCACAATGATGAATGGAGGGCTGGAGCACCTCTCCTATGAAGACAAACTGAGAGAGCTGGGGTTGTTCAGTCTGGAGAAAAGAAGGCTCCAGGGAGACCTTATTGTGGCCTTCCAGTATCTTAAGGGGGCCTACAAGAAAGCTGATGAGGGACTTTTTAGGATGTCAGGTAGTGGTAGGACTAGAGGGAATGGATTAAAACTAGAGGTGGGACGATTCAGATTGGACATTAGGAAGAAGTTCTTCACCATGAAGGTGCCCAGGTTGCCCACATTGTCCATAGAGGTGGTGGAAGCCCCATTCCTGAGAATCTTTAAGGCCAGGCTGAATGGGGCAATGAGCAACCTGATCTAGCTGGAGATGTCCCTGCCCATGGCAGGGGGGTGTGAACTAGACGATCTTTTAGGTCCCTTCCAACCCTGAGATTCTATGATTTTATGACACTAACAGCTGAAGGCACCTCCAAGGCTACTGTGTCTGGTGAAAGTGATTTGGTCCAGCAAAGGTGATTCACCTAAGAACTGAGCTGTAGCCCCACTGCCAGAGGTAGAACTGGTAGTAACAAAGATGAAGTCATGGAGAGAAACCTAGTTAATACCAACTCTTTATGTAAGCAGATGTGTTGACCACTGAAGTCCTGGTACGTGTATAATGATCTGAAAGTTCCCGTAAAGCAGGATGGAGGTGAGATTAAGGATATGGCAGACATTACTCACAACATGATTTTTAATGATGCCATGGTAACCAGGTGAAAATGGAGCTTTCTACTGAACTACACTTTGAGAAGGTGATATTTTTTAGATGACAGGGTTTTGGTATATTTGTTTTGCTAACCAAAACTTCAGTTACTCTAAATAGATAATTGTATGCCTGATGATGAGAGTAACACAGACTACAAGAACAGCTTCCACACGCTAAAGACAGAAATTGAGTGAAATTTGTCACCTCCAAGAACTAGCATAAGACTTCAATAAGACTTGCTTTGATGATGTTTGCTACCTTGCTTGAAGTCTCATCATCTAGGAAGTATAAGTGTATAAAAAAAAGACAGGTTTCATTTTTAAGTAAATGTCTAGCTTTGAGTTGCAGAGAAAAATCTTGAATATATTATTCAGGTGTATTTTGAATGTGACTAATTCAGAAATCTGATACAATAAAATTACTTCTCAAAATTTCACGGAAAGGAAGGAAAACATTTTTCTCCAGAATCTATTCTAGTGCTATGTTACTGAGATTGAAGGCTGTGGAATTTCAGGCACATTTAGACAGTCATTTGAAGTTTTTTGTGGAATTTCACCATCCTTTTTCCTGTATAAAGTTTGCCTTCAATTTGATACATTTAAAATATCTTACCTAATCTAAACCAAAACCTTCAAAGGGCACGTATCTGAAAGCACATGAAATTGTGCTTTTCTGTTTCTTTTTCTCTTCTAATGCCATAAAATATACAAGCTACATTTTTTATATTGTTTCTAGGTTTTTAATTCCAGGGTGATGTTTTAACAATTATTCAAGGAGTAAAGAAGCAGCTATTTTCACTGATACACTTAGCAAAGTGAGATATACAACAATGGAATTTTTTTTTCCTCTCAGTCTTTGTCGGGTGCTATTGCAACCTGCAAATGCTACAGTTAATTGTACTGCAGTAGACTAGTGGACTTCTATCATTTTCTGCTGCAGGAAACAACTAGTGTGCTCTAACAGACATACTTTTCTATTATCCCTGTTTAGTGTCTCCAGCCAAAAAACAACAACAGCAGTTCATCCTTGGTCAGGTCCCTGTTGGGACTCTGTAATTACCATTGTGGTGGATCAGAGGCAATTAATTTTATTCCTTTTGCTTTAAAAAACAGCAATCAAAAGAGGGTGATAGTGAGACTTTTAATGCCAGAATACAGTCCAACACAGAGGTTACACAATTAAAATAAGAAAATGTCAAGCAACAGAATAGTTTAAATAGCACTACCTCATCTTGCTTACATCAGAGTGCTATGGGGAACAATGCCAGTTTATACTCTAAAGTTTTATTGCAGGTTTCTGGCAGTTCAGACATTGTTGTTGACTAAACTATATTTTTTATTGAAGTTTTCACAAAGTGCAGTCTACAATAAGCTTCGCTGCTTGATTGTTCTTATTCAAATCTCAGACTAGGAGATGACAATGTAGCCTTCTTGGATAAGTTTGAGTCATCATGGCTATTATTCCTCAAGGTGATTATTTACACAAATACCAAATAAAAATGGTTTCACTTTAAGAAAAAAGACTTCTGAGTAGCAAGGTCAACCTGCAAGAGGTTT
The DNA here is from genome assembly GCA_013399075.1 of Chloroceryle aenea. Taxonomy (NCBI): domain Eukaryota; kingdom Metazoa; phylum Chordata; class Aves; order Coraciiformes; family Cerylidae; genus Chloroceryle; species Chloroceryle aenea. The sequence goes on along the minus strand of VWZY01013659.1, from coordinate 310,712 downwards.
GTCAAAGTTGTTTTGAGGCTCATATTGCATTTCTTTTTTAAAATAAGAAAACATCCACAGTAATAAATCCTGTCTGCCACAACACCCCTCATTTGCCTTATGTTTTAGTTATAAAATAATTTGGACATTATGTAAGTTACATCATTTCAAATGTCCACTGAACTTCACACAGCAGAAACATACCACTCATGAAGAGAAGGTAACACACACAGAGGGCATCAGTTCCTAGTGATGCACAATAAGATGGTTGAGTAAGCTCTCATCAGTAATCATCAGATTTTTGGCTGTCCTCAATGAGTTTTCAGCAGAGAAATAAAGCTTCCTTAAAAGCCAGTCTACAGGTTGCCTTGTCCTCTTTTAAAAAGACATCCAGAAAAGAATGTTCTGTATGGGGAAGTGAATGATAAGTTTGTTAAGCATGTTACAAAGGAATAGACATTCTAAAATATGTGACAGAAACTATCTTAGATCTAGCAAGCTATGTTCTAATATCCTTTGAAACAATGAACTCCTTAATCTGACAGGAAAAATATATGCTAGTTCTGACCCACTACGGTGCACTTCAAAAAAAGAGACTGCAATAAAAATGATGTACATGCTTTGCTAAATGTTCCATTTCTATTCAGATAACAAACCTCTCAACATCTAAAAATGTTATCTCATCTCTTTTGAAACAGAATGGGCTTGTCAATAGACTCTTGCATGGGTGAATTGTCTCAGGCTATTTCAGAGAAGTTTTATGGGGGGATTCCAGATAAATATATAGAAAATATGAGACAGGATTTGATTATGTTCTGTCTGCTGTTTCCCACACTTAATACTTTGTTTTTCTTTTTTTCCTATTTTTTATTTTAAGGGTTTGTTTTTTATGGCATGTGCTTTTTAATATTATCAGAAAGCCTGCCAGGTAAAACATGGATACTTTACTATTTCAGGGTTCAGGGTTTCTTAACTTCTGGTGTTGGGAGTTATGAACTTGCTTTACTAACTGACATCACCTAGACAAGGCAAATAGCTAAATGCATACTGATCAGCTATCCCATAGTGATTCATTTGAAGGCTCTTATTTCATGGCCTCCCCTGTTATGAAGGCCCAGCAAACCATGTTAGTAAGGGTAGCACAGAGTTGCCATTGTTCCTTTTGGGAAGCCAAGTCCCACATGCAGCAGGATACTGGAGGTAGAGAGGAGTTACACCCCACTGTTGCAGTTAGGAAATGTGTCCCCCAGCATGAGAAACAATATGCCCTTCTCAGTCATAATCTTGTGCCTGTCTGCTGCACTATCCACCACTCACTTGTCATAAGGTCCAGAACCTGGTCTACTACCAGGACATCACACTATGTGGGAAAGTCCTTTTTTGAAACCACAGCATGCAATCTTATCACATGAGGCAGTGCATCAACTCGCAGACATCAAGACTTCAGAAAATCAGGATCATAGTAAGAACAATTATGCTCACAATCTTAGGTTTAAGTTACAAGGTGTAATATTACATGTGCAATATAAGTGGAAGGGTTAAATTGAAGGGAAAAATCAAGGCCTTAAATTCATTAGTGGTACTCCACTACATCTGGTTTACATCGGCACAACACAACTGTTTTTTGTTTTTTTTTTTTCATTAGATCATTTTCCTGTACATCAGAGCAGAGAGGAACTTACTCTAAGTACACATTCAGATCGAGAGCCAAAGGCAGGAGGAAGGGTTCGGGAGCCACTCGGAGTAAAAGAACAACCATCAGAAAGTTCTGCATGATATGAATGTTAACTTTTCAATGTTTTTGTCAGAAAAGGTTAATACAAGTTTAAAGCAAACATACTAGATTACAGAAAACAGAGGTTATGCATGTAACCGTCACACACACACACGGAGAAATTCATTATCAAAGCACATATTAACTTGAGCAATCATTTGCTTAATAAGCAGGAGTAGATTGAGGTAGACTGATCTGCCTTGCATTACTCATGCATCTCTGAGTAAATAACTTTATATCTCAGGAATAGCCTCGGTTTAGATTCTGGTTTATGTGGTACACCGAGAGGTTGCACTCCAACCCATTTGTGTCATTTGTACACTATACCTCTAAGGATCTTGGTGGAAATATCAAGCAACCAAAGGCACAGATGCATTTATAACATTATGCTAACTCAATTCCTAGCTATTTGTTTTATTTTTTCTCAAGAAACTCCTTCAGGTGTTCTGTCTATCACAGTCTGCCTTTCTGTTCCTAGAGCAGCATATTCAGTGCTGACAGTCTGGCTAAATACCAGCCTACCAGGAGGGGAACCCGCTTAATTGCCTTGATTCTGGCTTCATAAAACAGCTTTCACACCTTAAGCTGGACTAGTTTGCATCTGTGGCTGTCAGGTTTCTGGCTTACAAATGAAGAAATCCACTGCTCCAGTTCCTTAAAGAATACCTAAGGGTACCAAATCTCATACATGAAGTCAAAACATACATTTAGAATTCCATACAGAATAAGAATAATATATTTTGTGAATAAGAACTTCTCTAAATTACTGTACCTAACTTTTTTTTTTTTTTTAAATACACAGAAGATAACATAACGTGTTACTGAAGAGGAATTAAGTCAGACTTCTAGTTAAAATTTTAGATCACACCACTTTTGTACGCAACCTGACTGTAATCTCAGTTATGTCATCTGGATCCATTTAGACTTTTTACTAACTCCATTTTGAGTGACATGTTCAAGTCATTTTAAATGTTTTAATAAACAAAAGGTACTGTGAAAAGCCTGCTTCATGGCAACATATACTTCAAAAACTATCAACCAACTAAATCTTGCCTGTCAAACCTAAGCATCAGCTCAGTTGAGAGGCATGGAAAAGGGTAACTGTTGCAATAGAAGGAATATATTACTTTAGCCCCATGCAACTTTCCTCTTCAAACACAGACTTGAGACAAGGTAAACCAGTTTCTTTACAGTAAACATGAATATTAGGTAACAACAAAGCTCCAGTTTTTTGAAAGGGAAGTGAATGCTCTTATAAATCATAAAAGAGGCTTTGCTGGTGTCAGATGTTCTATTAAAAAAAGAAATCCTTCATGGTCTACTTTACCTTTCCCAATACAAAATATTTTTCGAATAAAAGACTGTGTACATGCTCCTTGTCATTTAAAAGGTGCTATTATATTCAAAGAACATTAAGGATGGCAAGTTAATCCCTTAAACAAAAAAAACAAACAAACAAAAAAGATGGAAATAATTTTTTTTCTACTTTAGATTGCAAATCAAAGTCCATCACAGTGGGAGCTGAATATCTTCCATACAAAAACAGTATCAATAGCAAGATCCTTAGATTTTATAGTATTTTTATACTTATCTTCCTTGACATCAGAAATTTGCCTGTATATTATTAATTCAACTGTGCTGTACTGTGTGTATTAGTAGTACAATCTTTAATTAGCTAATTACCCATTATTTTTCAACATGATGCACAAGATGACTGTCTCTCTCATGACTAGATAATCAATATTTCTTCTTATCCTCCCATTTTTTGTGTTGCTCTAAACTTTTTTATTCCCTAGTCTCTTCATCAGTTGAATAATATTTATTTCTCAGTAGATTTCTTTGTGATATTGATATCACCACAATAGAGCTCAAAGGTAAATAATTAGTCTTTGCAATATCCTCAGTAGGTAAAGCCCTTGTAAAATTAAGACCCGGGCAATAAATTACTTTCTGCTAGGATCTGAAAGTCTTTTACTCCTGTCCATCCTTCTTACCCTTGCTTTTAGACTTCTCTTAAATGCAAAATGGGAAAGAAGTGGAGGAGAGGCACATGTTTAGGTCCCATTGTGCCTGTCTCCCACCTGGCAGATAGAAAGTTTTTTAGGTTCCACAGTTTAAATCAGAGCAGAGACAAAATGTCTAACATTTGCCCTAATGTTATGTGCACAAATCTAGGAAGAAGATTTGTGTAGCTTTTCCTAATTTTTTATCATTTCACAAAAGCAGCTTAGTTGGGCAGTATCTCAGCTTAAAAGGAAAACAAAGAGTAAAGGTCACTCTTGGAAGATGGGAAATGTGACTTGATCCTGCCTAGATCTTTCCCTTGTAGACAACAGGTCAAGTCCCTAGACATTCGTTCTACTAAGAAAACTTAGTTTGAAGGTGTAGAAGCAATGAAGCTACAGTTTATGCACAGGTTATCTTTAGTTTAATGAAATCAACAAACTGTGTGTTTGAGTTCTTCTGCCCTGAATCTACTCTGGTCAAAAAACAAGCCATTAGAAGTCAGTTTTCTTGTTCTTTATTCTCATAACTTGACAGGCTGAGGAAAATGAGAGAAAGAAAATGTCTGTCTTTTTTCCCTTCCTCTTTTTATTTTTCAATTCTTCTATGAAAGGAAAAAAATGAAAGCCCAATAAATATAGCTGAGGGAATGATGCCTGAGTTGTTGCTACACTGCACATATTCTTATAGCCTTCTAAATCGTAAAATGTTAACAGCAAAACTAAATCTTGACATGTTGATAGCTAAAACCATACTGCAATATGGCACATCAATTGCCTGTTATGTTTTTGAGGACCAAAAAATATTCTCTTCTGTACCATTAACATAAATCAAACTGGTTAAATCACTTTAATACTCCAGGTGACTTTTTTTTTCCTCAGATGGCACAACGGTTGATGTCAGTGCTAGTGGCTGAGGGGGAAGTGAAGAAAAGGGGGAGGGGAAATTAGATAGACTATAGATTTGCAGAATGGTTCTGTACACAAATCAAGCTCAAGAAGCTTGTCAGATGAACACTTCACATTAAACAAAATAATAACCTGTCATATGATTTTAAAGAGCTGCTTTTTTTTTTTTCCTTTTTTTCCTTCCCTAGGTTTCAGAAGAGCAATGCACAACTGTAAGTACAGTACCACAGATGAATTTCAACTCAGAGAAAAATTTTGAAAGCCTCCATACCCTTCATTCTTACCAGATGATGATTCTGACAGGAGGAAGAGTACCGCATTTTTCCAGAGTTTTAGCATGGGTGAATTATAGCTAGTGCAAAACAAACAAATAAATTTAAATAAAATCTCTAGTTGTGCATCTCTGGAAAATTACTGTACTGTACATTTCTTGACATAGAAGAAAGATATCAATTAACATAAGATAAATAGAAATAAAACATAAGATAAATAGAAATAAAACAATTCATCCATTTGAAATTTGCCTACTTTGGATGTTTGGAGATCTAAGGCAAAAGTTCATGCTGGAATTCCACTATTCAAAAGTGGGATGGAACTCATAAAATCTCAGCATTCATTCAAGGTAATCTTTCTATGAACTTGGTTTTTCATAAGAAGTTCTGTTTCATGAGCTGCATCAATTTCAGACCACTAAAGCTGTAATTAAAGGTAATGGACTGGCTAGGTCTCATTTGTCTGATCAGTGCACAGTCCACCTGATGCCCATTCTTATACTAGGATTTGCCAGTGTGTTCATATATGTTTGTATGAGCTAGCAGCTGAGAGATCTAAGTTCATTTCTGCCATTGTTTATATATAATCTTGACTTTTGCTTTAACAGCCCTGCCTCAGTTACTCCAAAGTGTAAAGAAAAGGTGAAAAAAAACTATGTAAATCACTTTAAGTTTTGTACGAGAAGTCCTAACTATATGCATAGAGTATAAGCCAAATCACTTTCCAGTTTAATTAGGTTGCTTGTATCATGATGTATTACAATTTTTTATTAAAGACCATATTTCTGAATGCATTTGAGAAATTAGGTTCTGGTTCTGTTCCTACTGTATTTGATGTCAAATTTTCCATTAAATTCATTGGTTCAGGATCACACCTTAATGAACATAATTCTTTGAGTCTGCTCTTGGTATAACAAAGAGTTTTCATTTTACTGTAGCCTGTTCATTGCAATATTCAAGTTTTAATCAATATATAATTAAAGAAAAGTCAGTAAATGTGTAACTACATTCAGAGTGACTCGGATTAAGATTAGCATAAGGAAATAGTAAGAGAAGCAATGTATATTTGTGCATGAAGGAGAGATCAGATACAGAACTATTTGTTGAAAGAGTACCTCAAGTCCTCAGTCTCTCTTGTCTATAAATTGCATTCATAATAGACAGCTTATTAACAACTCATTATGGATACTGAATACTGCACAAACAAACACAGCACAGCAAAGGAGACAAAAGCTGAATTCATAAAAGTGATAACAGGGAGATATTTTTCAGTTGAAGAGTATGACTTCATTAATGTCATTTGGGTTCTTTTTTCTGTACTTGAAGTTCCATAGACAGATCTACTGATAATTAGCACTTCTCAGTACCTGCGGAAAAATGTATATGCTATATGTAGTTTATAGACCAGCTGTATAATCATTAATGACTGCTTTCCACTGACTACAAGATTTAGAAATTACAAATTAATAATATTATACTAAAGTGGCTACAAATCAAACAGGAATTCAGTAACTCTCTGTGGAATCAGCTCAGAAGCCTTCATAGTGCAACCTAGGAAATACTATTGCTTCCTTACACCAGCAGTCCTCAGGAAGTTACAGTGACACTCAGTACATTGCCATCTGACATGCAACTTTATTCAACCACGTATCAACTGCAATTCAATTATTCTATTTCATGGGAAAGTCAATACCAAAGGAAAATTAGTATTTTTCAAGTCCATGAGATGACACATAGACAGATAGCTCCAAGGCTAAGACATCTTCCCCATGTTCTCGCACCATTTCAAAGGAGGTGTTAGTACTGCAGATACACTGGCAGTCTTGGATTATGCAGCTCCACAATAATGTACTAGTACAATAGGGTGAATGACTCCTGCCAGACAGTAACACTGACTTCAGATTTTTTAAGTTAGGAAGTATATTGCTTTTCTGCAGTAATGTAAGTGACAGGGCAGTGTGAAGTAGTCAAAGCAGATCTCTAGAAAATCCAGAAATTAGAACAGAAAATACTGTGAAGACAAAAGGTTATATTCTTATCTACAAGCAAAGGAATTAGAAATTTGGAAGAATTATGTATGTACAGTATCTTGAAGATTCTTTTTTATTTCACTACACTTTATGACAAAATCTATTTGGTACAAGAAAAATTAAGAGCTGATACATTTCTTTTTTCCTTCCTTCAAATGACAGGCCAAAGCTTTATTGTGTTATACTCTGCATGAAGCTTCCGTCCAAATAAAGCTCTGTAGGAAGTATTGTCTGGGCATGAAGAAATTACAATCCTGAGCTTTTCTCAGTTTTCCTTTGTGAATTTCCAGATGGATTTATCCTCCTTGAAAGAAGGTACTCCTAGATATGAAGAACCTCCTTGATTTTCCCTCTGCCAGATCTAGCTCTGTGCTGACCACAGCAAAGAGCAAGAAGTCCTAATGAAGCATTGTAATTGCAAAACTGGATAAAATAATACCTGTTCACAGGCTTCTGAAGGGCTGTTTTGCCTCCTATGTAAAAGATGTAACATGCATTCGCTAAAGCATGTGCCAAGGCAGATGAAAGGATCCTAAGAAAAACGGACAAATCTAAATCCATCAGGAAAGCATTTAAATCATTATTTTCAGCATTGTTACATAGAAAGATAAGTGAAACTGAAGATCCACCTGAACAAATATCTGTTGTAATCTACTCAATATGAGGAACAAAATGTTCGTGTAAATGAATAAATACTGTTTCACACAAAGACTTTGAGATAGTTCAGACAATAAGATTTCGCTTTCTACTCTTACCAATATTATATCCATGAATTCTGCATGCACTGGCAAAATTAACTTAAATATTAGCACAGTAAAAGACAGAGAGATTCAGAACTTAAAGAATGGAAGATGAGCTAAAGGTGATGGCATTTATATTTCATTTATTTAAAATTACATAATAACATTATTTATAATGTCAGTCTTCAAATGCATGACTGGCACTCAGACAGTGGGAGTTAGACAGCCAGAATCACTGAAAATGTCCTCTGGTGATGATTCAAGTACCTTTCTTAAGGTTCCAAAACCAATTAATAGTTGTACATGTATGAGTGCCTATTACAATAAAACTCACATGGCATTTCAGTCCTGTGTCATAGCATTAACAGATAATGAATCACAGATCAAAACTGTGGATGATCATATACAGTATGATTTTGTTGATGATAAGATGTATATGAACAAATCTTTTAAAATGCAGGAAAGGAAAAAAATAAACATCAAGTAATTTTATGTACATTGCTTAAACTTCATTTATTTTAATGAACCCTGTGTGTCACATTCTAATTGGTGTGAAAATGGAGACCAACTTTAGTGGTACTAATGCTTTGATAAATATTTCAGTCTGGCCATACAGTGAATTGGGAAAAAAAAAAAAAAAAATTCCCTGCCAAGGTTCTAATCAGTAGATATTTATGGAAAATGTGGATATGGATTTGGAGTTATCAACTGAATATCATTGAAAACTTTGGAACTTTGCAAAATGCCATGAGAATGTGTGCACTTGTTGCTGGAAATGTCAACTGGTGAAATTCCCTGAAAAGTGCAAAAGAAAAGTAGTGTTGGTAATAACAAAATAAGAGCATTAATTTCCTTTACCTTAACACTGAAAAATTTCTCTGCTTCCTCTAAAAACTCTTTGAAAGCAGATCATTCTGAAGAAATATTTTTTCCAGCTAAGATTAGGTCAGCATTTCTGTTCTGAATTGCTATCTTCGATTATACACAAAGCTAGCAAGTCATTCTATATATGTATTCCAGGCTAGAGTTTAGAAAAATCAGTTCCAGTCTAAAATTAACACTGGTCCTTTTTTCAAGTTTGTTCAAGTATTTTGTATTTTCAGTGGGTTATTTTTTTGCTGATACCTGCTGCAATATACATGAAAGCAACAGGGGAACACAAGAAAAAACAGGTGCTTTGTATTCTGAACAGAAATTACCCATTCTTCTCTACCTTTCCAAAGCTTTGCCAGTCAAGAATACCCAAAGACAATCTGTTTTGATCAGTGGTAAAACAAGTATATCCCTAAAGCCTTTATATCTGGTGCAGTGGCTTTTTCTGGAAGACAGGTTATTGAAAATCATGTAGTTGTTATCAGGTGACATTAAATGGTACTAGGTCAGATTAATTGTTTCTTTTGGCTTTAGAAATATAATCAACATAGAAATGAGGGGCAAACGTTAAATATGTATTTTGGCTTATGATATTTGTGTTTATAAAGTGTTGTTCATCCTTTATTAGAGTAGAAAACAAAATTCCTTCATAGTTTGCACAAGTTGTGGACATTGAGAGGCCAAAATATCAGAAGTTCTACCTCTTCCTGTGTCACATTCCTTTGTAGTGGTTAATTTGCAATAATTTGAAAATTCACACTATTTTATGGTGAACACAATAAAATATTATCCAGACACTTGTTCTAGATTTTGTTTTAATTACTCGCTAACACTTTTTTTACAGAAGTCAACTTCTGATTCAGTTACATGCAGTTCAATAATTGTGTCTTTAGGTTTAAGATTCTATTCTGAACTCTTAAATCAGTGGAAAATCCTTTAGCATCAGTAATTTAGAAAAAGGCTCAGGTTTTATGTGGTGTATCAAAAAAGCAAAATCTGACACGTTATTTCATGGGTCATTTTTTGTGACAGAGGGAGAGTGTCCATGCAGAGGGAGCTTCTCCAAAACACTCTGTACCCAATCAGCAATCTTGTAAACTAGCAGAGTGCATCTCAGTCATCATAACTGCATCAAGACACATAAATAGTATCACACTATAGTTTATAATATTTCAGATGAAAACTTTTAGAAGATTGTTTATGTCATCCCAAGAAATAGTCAATTACTTTATAAACTGCAGAAATGAAATATGAAATTAAGTCAATGATGTATCAAAATCTATAAGGAAATATGACATTATGCATCAAAATAAAGCTGTGATTACTTTCTGCTTCTATTCTCATTGATAAAGCTGAAGGTAATTCACTGTTCACTGTTAAAATACCTTATATTTACTAGCACAGATGAGCAGATATATGGAGTAGGGATGTGGGAATGGAAAAGAAGGAGAAAAGAACACTGCTCAGTATATCTTAAATGCTCAAGTCATTTCATGAAAAAGCAGTGTCAGAATTCAGAAGAAAAAATACCTTCTCTTCCTCCATGCCTGAAGAAGGAAAAGGATTGGCCTCTCTCACTTTTGCATCATTGCAAAGTGACATGTCCATTCAGCTGAGTTTAAGCCACAAGCCCTACACTTTGACAATATCTGTCTTCACAGGCAGATTTTCCTGATCTGAACAAGTCATCACATTAAAATCCACCTCTCCCACCAGCCCCTGTCAACAAATATATCCTTTATAAGACTCTTGTCTATCATGGTATCACAAATAGACAAAACAGTGAAATTGCCAAAGGTATTCAACAAAAAATACAATTGAAATGGGGAAAAAAGGTAGAAAACTCAGCATTCACCCTTTCTGATCTCATCAGTTGAAGTAAGTCCACAAAAAACTGTTCATATTTTATTTACTTTGTATTATTTTCTTCATTACCACTCCCCTCACACACAAAATCACCACAAACTGATGTGATAACTTAAAAGAGGGGTTTTGTTTGTTTATTTGGTTGGTTGGTGGTGGTGGTTTTGTGGTTTTTTGGTTGGTTGGTTGGTTTTGTTGTTGGGTTTTTTATTTTTTTTAACAGTCATTTCTTTATTTGATAAAGAGGAATTGGAATTCTCCTTGGTAGTAATTATTTGACAAGATACTGGCAAGTAAAAGTGGACAATGAAACTCCAAAACACAGAATTTCTACTAGATATTTTTAGGGAAATTAGCTTTGATCACCAGCCTACACGATGACTGAAAAGTTTTATACAACTACTTTTATAAATTTATGAAGGCCTCTATTCTCAAATATTTTTTATTATTATATTGCAACAACAGGTAGTGTTCTTTATAGGAATACATTAACAGAAAAGCAGTTTATTACTTTTTTTTTTAAATGCATTTAGAGTAGTTAGAGGATTTCCTTTGAATCAGTTTTGATTAGCTTGAGGAAAACAACATTTCTGAATACAAATAAGTACATATATTAGAAGTCTAGCAGAACACAGTGTATTTGGAGAATTAAGAGACCTTGAGCAAGCCCCATCTGCTGTATTGGGCTTTTTCCACAGGCTTGAGAAACGTGTCTGTTGGCACGAGTGACCACATTATAACTAAATGAATATAACATAAGGAATGTGCTAGAATACTGTGTGTAGGGACTGTTCCTGAACACAGTTCCTAGGTATGTCTAGCTAGATACGGTTTTGTGGTCATTAAAAAAGATAGGCCATCCCTACCCATCAAGAGAACTACAGATATACGGAGCCACCCTATTGAGGGAGGTTGAACCTGTCCACAAATGGGAATCCTGCATAGCATGCCATGGTTACCCAACTGGTGTCTGTCTGATACTAAATAGAAGTGGAGTTCCTGAAATCTGAAGGGACATAAACTTGGCTTACCATTTGTATTTATCTTCCCACTCTCTACCTTATTCTACTTTTCCTTGCTTACTGAGGTCCAGAAAGAATCCGTTGCAGAACAGTACATCCAGAGTCTCAAAATAGGATTATCCAACCAAAAACTAACAAATACTAGCCAGTTCTCAAACCTTTGTGATAAGCCCCCCAATTTGGAAGAAGATGTTTGGAAACACCTTTTACGGGCAGCAACCTTTTTCAGGTTAAATGCAAAAACAGGGGAAAAAACTCCAAACTACTATATTGATTTTATCTAGTCCAGCAGCAGAAAAAGGCAAGTTCAGACAAAATCTTGGTCTGACTGTAGATTATCTCTATATGAGGAAAAATGAAATAAGCAGTGCCCTGTATTGCATCAAACATGTAGATATTGTGTAGATATCAAATGTTTGTGATGAAGGCAAAGAAGAGAAACACATTGTGACCTAGGACTGCAAACCTTTAAGTTCAAAGATAGTAGATTAAACACTGGAAGTATTTTAGCTTGAGAGTCCAAAAGGAAGACTTGCATCTATTTGAAAGTGTAATAGATGTATTCATTTGTGAAAGCAGTCCCAGTTATTTTGACTCAGCCAAGTCACAGACACATGAGTCTAAATAATGATTCAGCTTCAAAAATCAGGACTAAACCAGCAATTTTCATGCTGCAGGAATATTAGTTGCTTGATAGCTACAAGTATACTAGATGTTCATCAGGTCTTATACCTTGTTTTCAGATTAACATAAACCAAAGTTTTTGTAGTAAACTGAGGCCTAACTAATATGCTTCTTTTATATTATTATATGCTTTAAAAAATAGTGATCTAATGAGATCTTATATCTAGTTGCAGATTTTCCAAACTTACAGAGTATGAAGGTTCAAGATCCTTGTTTTAAAATCACACGAAAGTGCCTTTTGTTCCCTGACAAAGAGCAACAAGTCTCAGGAAGTCAGAGACTAATGATGGATGGTACTTCTTCACAATCTTCAGAAAAGGATGTACAGTTAGCTTTGTCCAGGTTTGGCCTTGGGTCAGAACTTGGACCTGCCTCAGGTGCCACAGATGGTTTCCACAGAACCTTTCATATGTTCGTCTAGATGAGGAAACACTGAACATCAGTGAGATGTCTGCAAGAGAATCTTCAAGTTCTATTCCCATACATAGCCAGGTACATTATACAAGACATCATAATAGTTCTTTTAATCTAGCAAATATTCACCCAAGAAATACCTTCATGCACACACATGTGTAGTCTTGAATTCCTTATATTTCCAGTGACTTTTGGATTTAGTAGCTAATGATTCAGCCAAACTTGACAGAGGAGTGGAGAAAGATATGTACTCCAATAAATTAAGTGAACCTGAAGGATTTGTTGCATTATCAAGTCATGCCACAGTAGATATTCTGACTATATATACACACACATAGGAGAAAGTTCTTCAAAATCTTCAACACCAAGAACCCCTCTGTTAGACCTTGCACCATTTGGCATCTAAAACTACAAAGAACGAACACAAAACAGATCTGCAGAATGAGTTTTACAGATTTGTTTCTTCCAGAACTATTTGCTGCTTTTGCTATTCCATGTAATTTTATTTTTTTGTATTTCAAGGTCTGTGGCCCTTCCTCTCTGGTAAGGTGGTAGGACATTAATTCTAGACAAAGCATAGATCATTTCCCTTCTGAAGCTGTTAAATATTTTTTCAGATTAAACATTAATCATGAACTCTGAAACTTATTTCAAGGGAAAAATATTTTTCATGAGTTTTACACCTCACTTCCTCCCTTCAAAGGAAAGACAAATCTGCTATCTGGCATATCAGTCCTAGAATAAGAGATACACTGATGAATCTGCAACAACATTAAATATGAATTTCTATGCCTGTAGTTTCCAGTCTAAACATTCACTTACAGTAAATTTATCAAGAAAATGAAAACAGTCCATTTCTAGATTCAGTGAAACAAACTGTGTAACACAGAGTTAACAAAATAAGATCAAATTTTAATTCCATAATAGTCAGAAATAGAGGTCATTTTGAACTAGAAATATGAAAGTAAGACAGGTGAAATAGCTTCCCTTTTCTTTCCCATAATCTTCTGTCTGTGCTCTTCCAGCATACAACTAACAACAACCTGAAACAAATTTGTTGCTAGATTTTCTAATGCCTCATACATGTTAATGAGGACTCAACATACCTTCTTGATCTTCCTGTTTATTGACACACAAAAGAAAAGATTCCCCTACTTGTCATTTCAAATGATGCATCTATTTGGATCTGTTAAAAAAGGTGATTTGAAACCTTCCTGGGCCACACACTCACCCCTGCCTGCAGGGCTGGTGTCTGATTGCAGGAGCATTCCATTAATTTGGAACGTGTAATCAATACTGGCTACTAGGTGTTTACAGGTCATGCTTCAAAGAAAATTGCAAGGAAGATAATATCCTTAAATCAATATAAAAAAGATCATCTTTTTAGGCCATTGTAAATTACATTTCTTCAAATATTTTCAAACCATTTGAGCAGAAATCCATCTATTCAGAAAAAAATCTTAACTCCATATAGTAACATATCTACTAAATATTTCTTTTAAGCTCTGCACTGAGATGTGTTAGTTCTGGATCATTTGTTGCACACATCAACTATTGGCAGGAAACCAGAGATTCTATCATTTTACACATTTTTAAGTAAATGAGGAAAGGATTTCTAGTAGAGAATATTCTGCTTACTTAAACAGAAAGATTTGTAAGATTAGTTGCAACTACAGATAAGCTATAATGAAGTGTACCTCTCAAGTACACTTTCCTGAGAAGAGGTTTGTTACCTTCAACTTTCTGTGGATAGAGCCATATGGTCCCACCACTCTCAGACTGGAAATCCTGGCGGCAATGTCTCATTTAGTACTCATGTTCAACTGACAGACCCAACCATGTTTGTCATCAATATGCCTTTTCTTCCAAGAGTCTGTGACAGCAGATGAATTGAAGTGACCCCAAGCCAGCTTCTCCAAAACAAAGCATTATTCACTCAAACACAGGGAAAAGGGCTTAAACAAACAAAAGATCCTTACCTCAGTTTTCTTCTTTCCGTCTGAGCCTCAGTAAATTCATCTTTGTCTGCTACTTCTACCTCTAGTAGAGGTGGGGGTACGTAAGACTGTTTGTTTTGTTTTATCTTGCTTATGTGCTCCTCAGAGTCAGTCATCATCTCCCCCTGTGCAGCTGCTGACAGCCCACTTAACCTCCCTTTTTCCCTTGAAGGAGCATCTGAAAAGTTTTACTGTCCTGTTTGGGCCTGGAAAAGGGTAAACTTGCCCACCAATTTGGTATCTGGCAGAGGCAATTTCCTGTTCAGAGCTTTCCTATTAATTCCCACAAGGACCTTGGATATTTTCCTTAGACTTTGACATTATTTTCTTTGATGTAGATTTCCCTTTGCAGGCAAGATAGTAACAATTAGGGAAAGTGAGGTGCATGCAGTATTTGTTAAAAATATGCATAGCTTTTACATCATTCAAACCAGTAGAAAGCAGTCTTTAGTATAGGTGACAGTCTCATTCCCTGTCACTACTTCAGGGTGTAATTGGCCACAAGAAAATTTTATTTCTTGTTCTTCAACATCTTAAAATATATCTGTTTAGTAGGTTGTCTGATACACTGACACTTCTGAGTCACCCTACAACATAGATATGTTTCCTGTGACTTCAGTAGTAATAGCTGTCATTAATAGATTTTAAGTAACTTGTCCATAAAATAAACAGCAAAATCTTTCTAAAAGTAAGCAGATCTGGACTACTTTCTAGATTTCTAGGTTGATTTTCATATTGACTGCCTCTAGGGCAAGCAGAGGTGGAACTCATCAATACCTACTCACAGCTCTGAAGTTCAGCTTCTCAGAGCACTTCACTCTCCTTCATACCCTAAGTGTTACACACAGTAGGCTTCACCTGCTGAATCTACAGTAGTTTCCTGAAAAAAGTACCAAAATCTTCATGTGAGGACTGTTTTACAATGTACTGGAGGAGGCACCTGTAATTGCACTATGGAGAATGAAGTCTCTTAAGTGGATCATGGATGACTGTCTGATAGACCATGATATATTTTATGACCAGAGAAATAAGAGAAATGTTCAGAGAAATAAGGGTAGGTATCAACACAGTGTGATTTGATGTTACTTTCATTACAGGATTTGTTATTCAGAAAAGAAAGGGGGATTTTGTTATCTTCCTGTATCTAAAATACCATCCATTTCTGTATGTTTGCTGACCTGTAAGTGCTAAATTAAGGTGGATCACAGACAGCAGAGAACTAGAACTGTCCAGTTGTGTAAGCTTTCCATTTCCTTGCTTTTGTGCAGTTATATCAAATATGCAGTGAGTTTGGCTGCTATAAAGCCAATCTGATCATATAGTAAATCTGCTTAGAAAACACTCATTCAAAGAATTTGAAAAGCAACTAAGTGCTTAATGCATGGCAGACTGCATTTACTTTTATTGTATATACATAGTTACAATCTTCAGTCATGAAATGTGTTCAGAGGCTAATTTGAAGCAAACTTTCCTCACTTCACTCTCTTGTGCACATGGCAGGCTTCCTACCACTCCAGAGCTGCTTTCAGATACAAGAGTCCACAGCTGCTGGGAGCACATTTTTATAGTGACTCATTATAATCCCCTCTACATCTCCTGTGAGAGAAGAGCGACAGGAACCACCACAAGAAGAACCAGAACCAGCTGACAGGGAATATTGTTTGCAGGAATTCAGTTTGGAATGTGTCTGCCTTAAAGACATATATTCTGTCCAAAACTCCCCTTAGACACTAATGTACTGAAAGCTGCTGAGGGTTTCAGAATTGAGCACATAATATCTGCCCTCCTTTGTAATACTTCTGTACAATGTGCAGATATGACTGATACTGACATGCAGTGCACCACATCATTTGAGCAGCCTACTCTCTTGAAGTCGAAGCACTGCACAATAACATCATTTGACCCTGATAACACTTCTGAATGAAAGTGACCAGATGGCGTATTATTACATTATTTGCTCAGCTTTGGTGTTGTGCTTTGGTCATTTGCTCTATCTCCAATTATTAAATAAAATGATCCCTGATGTTTGATGTACAATGAGAGGAAGGAAAAGCATTCCAGAAGTTTACATTTGTTAATTTTGCTTTATAACGGATAAAGTTTAGCTATATGACTGTAAAATTCAATAAATTCCAGACATTTCACCAAAAAAAAAAAATCATCTAGGCAGTGGAACAGTATGCTAAACTAATTTGTGCCATTTGATGTAAGGTTTTTCAAAACCTGTATGTAGTATTTGTTTAGATTTCCAAAGAGTCTTTGCTTAGTTTTCCAAACAGTCTTTGCTAGGAGAAGCAGACAATCTGGTAACTGAAAGTAGATCTGACAGTGACTCAGATTCTAAACTGTGAAGGCAAAAAAAGTTCCTATGGTCAAATAAAATATTATTGCTCTTAACTATATAATGTACATCAATTAATAACAGGTGTTATCACAATGCAGTAAGAACTACCAGGGTTAGAGCTTGAATAAAGAAAAAATAATAAAAACAAAAAACAATCACTAAATAGATATTAGAATTTGGATGTCTGAAGTAGTTGGAAATAGTATGGTGTTATAAGCATTATGAGTATGAAAAAGGTGACATGGAATAGACCTTTTAGAAACAGAGGAGTGTCCAAGCCCATTCAACTAAGAATTAGAACAAGTCTTACTACAGTTTGCAAATGGTTGCTCCCCCTTCCATTTAATGCCAGAAATTCCCATCAAGCTACTCAGATGTATTTTTCTACATCAATTCTGGGAAACAAACAATTATTTTTATTTTTTTTTTTAATATTGCCAGACCTGGAAGACTGAGAAAGTTCACAATAGTCTGTTAAAATCTGTCCATGAAATAATGTTTGTTTTCTAAAAATACTTGAGTTTCCTTAAGCATCTTGACTTCTAGATTGTTATCCCAAAGCTGTATCTATGCCATTAAACCAAATAGTGCCAGGGCTCATTCCCTGGTCCTGAGGTCGAGCATAATCTGGCCTCTTCCATTCTCTAGCTTCCTACCAAGGATGGTTCATGGTCTCTGATAATTCCCAACATGCTCCCTATAAGTTACTTGGGAGAGTACAAGTTGTGGGAACTCAGAATCCAAAGGCATTTTTTCTAGAAATGTCTCTGTGCAGAATTGTTGGGGAACGGCTGCACCCAACGACTGTTGGGGTGAACAAGCCAGACTGAAGGCCTGTGCTTGGGCCCTGTGTACGTGTGCACGAGAGGCCTGAGCCTGGGCCCCTGAATAAGTGCGTGGGGGCACGAGCAGGCATCCTTATCTGTCTTTGAAGGCAGAATGAACAGGATGCTGGCGGCTTGCCCAGCTTCAAAGGCAGAACATAAGATGCTAAATACAGGACACTGAGTGTGGGAAAAGCCTTAAGGATGAGCCTGCCGAGTGCCCACAAATTAGGATGTTGTTAGGTGTATGGACAATGTGACTAACCTATTACTTTTAGGCAAAGCATATATAAGCATGGCTAGAGAAACAATAAAGTTGAGCATTGCTGCTAATTCACATTGAATCGTCTCTTTTTGCTCCACAAGCCCGCCTCCACACAGAATATTTTTTTCCATTTCCTGGACTCAAGTCTTAATGCCTTTCAGTGTAATGAAAGAAGCCTATCCTGAAAGTTTGGGATTTGTTTTGTTTTGCTGGTGGTTGAATGTTTAATGTAACCCCATTTCCTGGGCTGACCTGCTGGCATGATAAGACATGCACACATCATAGAAGAGATGCCCATCACAGCAAAGAGGAACACCTCACTGATGAAGCATGCCCCCATGAGCATATTCACAGTCTTGGGTAGAGATCAGCCCAGACAGGTCAGTGTAGCTGTCTAATCCATATCCTACTTTCAAGGATGTTGGGTGCCGATTATGTGACTGTCAGGTGAAAACCAAGGCGCACAATCAAAGTCTGGTTGGACCTGAGATGACAGCAAACAATGACAGAACATTTCTGACCAGGTGTACATGCCCATCTGTCTTTTCTGCAACCAGCTTTTTCAGACCAGCCTGTTCTGACTCATCCTTCACAAATCTGGGACTGATGAACCTCCAGCTCAGGTTCAAATAGTCATCACTTCTACTCTGACAGTTTGCAGAAGCACCTGAAAGACAGTGTGATACAAAAGGATAAAACATAGAGTATATAAAACAGCCCCAGTGCTGCATGAAACAAGCTGTTCTCACACTTCTATAACCTTCTGCTTCCACTACAGTTCAGCCATTACCCTGTACAAAATCCCAGGCCAATTTAAACCAACCCACCTCTCTTTCACAAGCCTTCCTAAACTCCTTCATTAGTTTCTGTCAAGTACTGCACTTAAGAACTGCTTCCCAGAAAGGACCAGCAGCAAAACTCAAAGTACCAGACTCTTAGACATCTTACAGAATAGTGTTGGAAGCTGATGGAGGAAAGTATATCTGGCACAGGCCAATTTATCTCTTTATACTCTCTTTATATGTAATCACCTTTGAATGTTGAGATTTGGTGAAGCCCATGCTTCCAGCTTCTGGAAAAAAAAATCGTCATTGTCATGAAAGAAGGTTTATTGCTTTCTGGGCTGGACTATCAAAGAGTTCAAGAAGTGGTCTCAGTCACCTAGCACTGGCACTTCATCATGCTATGCCCAGCTGCACTAGAGATAGACTTGCCTGTGGGAAACATCTTCTAAAGCAATGTGACATCTTTGCATTCCCAGTTCACTGCAGAGGATTAGCAAATCAAACAACTACTAGTGGTGAATCAGTACGGGTAAAAAACAGTGAGAATAAACATATACATGGTTCTGCAGTTAAGTTATTCTGCCCACCATGTAACCAATATAACTAAGTGAAAATGAATGAGACTCTACTAATTTAATCATACTCATAATTGGAGTGTCAGTCAAGATCTCAGTCAAAAGATATAAATGTAGAACCCAGGCAGTAACTCCAATTTTAGCAGTGCTACTGGGACCTCAAGTAGATGACACAACAGTCTATTCTGGATTTAAAATCTATGACTATCAATGAAAACAAACATATCTGCTGTATCATTATAAGTATTCCAAACTACATAAACAGCATGTAAGGAACTAATGGCTGGGTTCATTCCAGAAAGCGTTTATGCATCTCACATGAAAACCGAAAAAAAAAGGCCATTCAAAAATAGAACTTGCATTTGTTCACAAATACCTACAATTGCAACATATACCATTTTTTAATATGCAATAGCAACATATTTGCTTTTTAAAAAAAAGTGAAATAAGCTTAAAAATTATAAAATCATTATGACATAACCTTGGTAAGCAGGGAAACAAGTATAATTAAGAAAGGATTGTCAAAGAGCATCAGAAGTGGATGGATTCCCAAGGGAAGGGAGGTCAGTAGCAGCCCACACACAGGCAGGGTCAAGCCTTTGCCAATGGGGCACAGTCCCATGTCTGCAGAGCAGGGCAGAGAGGGGAGCAGCAGCAGCTCCTATTGACTCTCCAGTGATCTTCTAGCAAAAGCATGGTAACACCTTGAGTCCGTGGTTAATCTACAAAATGTAAACAGCAGGTCTGCGGACAAGCAGAGCCACATTAACTCTGAAAGTTCTCTCAGAGCCATGCCAGGGAGACATTTTGTGTTAAAAAGTCTAGTTTTAATCAAATGCAATCTGAAATGGAAACACTTTGACTTCCCTAAGTGTTTGTGATAAAGATTTCAGTCTGATTTCTTGACTGTGCTAATTTACTAGGATTAAGCAACTAATTTCCACATCGTTTGCTCCTTATATGGACCAATGGATTCAGTGCCTGTATTTTGCAGCTAACAGCTGACTGAGACCAAAATATTGTAAAGTTGTATCAAGACAGTACTAAGTTCAGACTAACTTCTATTTTACATATATTTGCACACTTACTGCTGATGTCAAACAAGATGCTTTGAAACATACATGATAAGGTATGTTGCAATTAATTACTTGTTGTCACTGATTACATGCTCCCAATAGCATCCAATACAGCCTTTATATGGCTCATGCAGTTGCTTATCCAGGATACAAGCAAGGTGGAATTATAACTATTTGCCAAATTAAATGTGAAGAGAACTTTAGTGGTTTTAAAGATGCATAAATATCTCAATATCAATAATAATAAAACTTTTACAAGAAGACTATGCATGATGAATAAAAGAGAGAGGTCATATTTACTGCTGAGCTGAATTGCCACCTGACAACTGTAAACTTTCATCATAACTGGCCTAAATATGTTACCTCTTTGAAACACATCACAAGCCTGGATGCAGATGTTTCTAGTCTATTTCCAGCTTATTTCCTTTTTAACTGTCTATTTGTAGTAAAAGCAGAAAGAACCATCCCCTAAAGTCTTCTCCTTTTACTACCAGATACATAAAGGACAAGTAGCCTCAGGCTTAAAGTTTTTCAAGCTTTTAATTTTTTTTTATTTTTTTTTTTCCGATTTAGAATGAGTGTCTGTCATTTCTATGGCAATTCAGAAGCAAATGGTCCTGAGTTCAAACTGTGACTTTTCTGATTAGATATGCCAGTTAAAAATTTTGTGCAATGATATGGAATTTATTTGCAGTCGATGACTGACAGAAGTAAGGATTCATTGACAAAGGAAAAGCAAATTCCAGTGATCCAAAAATATCAGGTATGGCAATGTGTCAAATGGAATGTTTTTACTTACAGCCCATACACCTGACTGTTTCGTTCAATTACAAAATATCAAAGGGATTATCCAAAAAATAATCAGACATCTGGGCTGTTCCATTTCTATGCTAGTTTCTCTTTTCAAAAATCACCATCATTCAGCAGACAGAATAGAAACACAAAGCCAAGAAGCAAACAATCAGTAAGGGACAGCCATAATACATGGGCAGTTCCTTCTCAAATTCATGGTTTTATTTCTGTGGTTGGTGTATCAAGCACAAGTCATGAATTAATAAACATTGATGGCTCCAGCTTCCACGCAACACAGATCTTCCTGCAGTATTTAACTGAGTGAGGAGACATGGTAGGCAACACAAAATGGTTTCCTATAACTAGACATGGGCAAGGATGACTGTGTTCATCTGTTAATTAAGTGTTGGAGCACAGTGAATAATTTCATGTGAAGTATTTGTTTGACAGGTCTATTCTTTACTGATTGCCTTCTTGAGAACAGTTATGTCTTCCTTAAAATAATTTTGTTTCAAAAGGTGGAATGACCATGAACTATTCAGCCCATTCATTCATTTATTTATTTTACTACTGAAATATGTTTTATCTTTTATTTAGGTTTATTTTCTGGGTTAAGGCAAATGGAATAAGTATGCAAACTCTTCCCACATAAAGGTTTGTATGCATAAAAATTTTAGACATAAATGTCATGAGACGTATCAAGCATAGAAATGTTAAGATTATCTCTGCCATTAAACACATCACTCTGGAACTGAAAACTAGGAAAGCAGGGAAGCTACTAAAAATTTACCATCAGCTTAGAAAAATAGACAATGGCTGTAAACTGAAAAAGGTTAGCTTTAAATGAGATGTAAGGAAGAAGTTCTTCACTGTGAGGGTGGTGAGGCACTGGAACAGGTTGCACAGAGATGTCGTGGGGGATGATTTTTATAAGGTCCCTTCCAACACAAACCATTCTATGACTCTATGATTTTATGAAAAAAAAATCCATCTGTCATAAAATATCTTACAGTGTGTAACATTCTGAAAATTGCCAAGATTATTGAGTATTTTCTCATTTTTAATAGCCTGTGTACCAGCTCTTTTGATAGTCCCGGCTAGATAGATAGTTTTCCCTTGCTGTTTTGATGGAATTGACACTACACAAATGCTATGGGAAGAAAATAAAGAGCATGTTTTTAAAAGAGGGTTTTGTGAAAGTAATACTAAAAAAAAAAACAAAAACCCCAGTCAGGACAGGTCAAGTACTTGTTAATTTGCTCAGTGAGAATAACTATTCTAATAATATCATAACTACTGCTGTAATCCGGGCCACTTCAGGATAAATTACATGCTTTAACCTCAGAAAAATATCATACAGCTAAAAATTGTCAGTGGTTTATCATGTTGATACTAATAGATGAAGGTATACTGAGATACGTGCTCATGAATCTTAAAGCAAAGTGTTATTTATATTTTCATATTGAGCAATGTGATGCTCACTAACATACATTTATTGCACTGCTGAAAGTTAAAAATTATGTATAAGTAGCCAAGCTGCTTCTGTTGGCACTTATCTTAAACTGTTAAGGTTCATAAAAGTCTAAGATAGTTAAATTAGATAAAAGACAATGAAGGAAGGTACCATAGTCTATTCTGCAGTGACAAATCAAGAGAGAATATTTGAATAAGAAAAGTATAATTAGATGTGGTGAAGTGAATGTAAATATTGTATACAATTGCCTGGCTGGCAACAACAGGAGCCAGCAGGAAGCATCTTAATCTAATTGACCTCTACCCGCTCTGCTTGAAAAGCAGATGGGGCTAATACAAAAGATTTCTCAAAACTTCGACAGGAACTATTACACATTTCAAGGTATTTGTTATGGCCGAACCTGCTAGTGCCACCAGAGCTAGAGGGAATGTCAGCCTTTCCTACCTTAATTCCCTGCTCACAGGGCTTTTATAATGACCATAAAAACTGTTCCAAGGCTCAAACTTGTCAAACAAGGATCTCAGAGAGAGATTTTCTAAAGCAAAAACGGCATTCAGATACCGGTAAATTTTGGTAAGAATTACACACATAACTGCCCTTTTTACATTTGCAAATCTTTGTCTCAGTTGCTTTTCCCTTATGCACGTTTCAGACATTTTGATTCCTTGAGAGCAGAATATTAATATAAAACAAATCAAAACAAAATAAGCAAGCAAGAAGAAATACTTTTAATTTTCCTTTTTGTCTTATTATTTCATTCATAAACTAACTCATATTGTCTGTATTTTTAATAGACTTAGCGTTTTCTTTACCTTCCTGTTTCTAGAATGTGAATTGTAGAAAGATTTGTACACAGGTCAAATTGAAAAATGGGGAAAGCATGTTGGCTGAAAAGTACTTTGGTGAATTAGAAGTCTGTAGATGGACAATTACTCAGTCAGTAAATGGTTGGTACCTGCACATGCAGCAGACCAATGAAAGTACTGTAAAGGCTGATGTTCCAGACAGAATCAAAAATCTGTGAGTAAAGAAGCATGTGACTGCTGAAGGCAGAAGATAGGAGCTAGTGCAAATCAAAGTGCTCTGTGATTCTCGTTGGTCTTTTCTTCCTTTGCATGGAAATGTACAAAAGGACATAGATGCAGATAGAAACTGGGAACTACAAAACACTCTTCCGTCCCACAAAACAGACTTAATTTTCTGTTGACACATATAATCAAGACCTAGAATAGACCTCATTCTGTTCTAGATTCTATGATTTTACTTTTCAGATCAGTCTCTTCTAACTAACTGCATTTTCTGAAGTTAATGCCAGATTTTCATAGACAGTGTCTGCTTCTACAAGTGCTAATGCTTGATGTTTATAGCTACTACCAAGGACTGGTGTGCAGAAAGTCTCTTGCTTATACTTGCTCCTATGGAGACCAAAGTCACTGCTAAATCTTGTGTACCATGCTGCAGAAACTAAAAGGCCGCACCTTCAGGGAGCAGTGGACAGCACGGGTGACCCTAAACTCACCAAAAAGGTATTCCATTCCACATATGTCTTCTTCAGTATAAAGCTGAGGGATCATGAGGGTCACTCTCTCTTCTTTAATGGCTGACATCCAAGAGCTCATTTCATTCTGCCTTTGATTCCAGTCCATGTGTTCCTGAATCCAGTTCCAGAATCCAGCTCCTGAATCAGGTTCTCATCTGCCTCTGAGTCCAGTTTGGAACTTCTCCAGTGCCTGCTCCACAGCATCAGTGGTAATGGTGATGTAAATGCCAAGGGGGTTGTGTTCAATACTGTTTTGTATATATTTGTGTATATTCACAGAATCACAGAATCATAGAATGTTGGAGACTGAAAGGGACCTTGAAAGATCATCTACTCCAATCTCCCTGCTGGAGCAGAATCACCTAGATAATTCCATTTTATTATTATGATTATTTTCATTAAAGCTGGTTTAGTTTTCTTTTCCAATCTATAAATGTCTCTCCCTTAATCTTTTTCTCTTCCCCTTTGAGAACTGAGAGGGGTTAATAGACAGTGTGTGTCATTTGTCTAGTGGCCAGCCCACCCTAACCCTTGACAGATAGGAACTGGTTTGTGGCCAATACCTACTCCTGTCTTCTACAAAGTATTTAGAGAAAACAAAGGGACATAGCTAGAGTTCACTGCTTCAGAGCACTACTTCAGGTACTTGCATGCAATATATTAAAGTACTTGAGTAACAACAAAGTGAGACTACTCAGATATTTTTTTCTTGATATAAGAACCATATCAATATATTTGTTACTGGTAAAATATGAATCCTTAGAGGTCTCTATGTGACACTGATCTTACTGGTATGAGGACTGAGATATATGGCAGTATAAGATTTTGCTACCTAATTGAAGTAGACAGATAATGGGTGAAAAAGAGTAGAGGACAGAAGGGTGTTTCCTGTCAGAGGGATTTTGCATATACAGCTCATGGCAAACATATCTTTAGCTTCCTGTAGGTGCTTGGTTGACTGTCAAAAGCTAGAGCAGCTGCTCAGTGCATGGCCTGATGTCTTGGAGAAGTGCCTGTGTGAGCCTCCCTGCTTCTTGTGTGTTCTGGAAAAGGGACACCTGGAAGAAAGCTTTGACAGGCAGTGACCTTCCTGGAAAATTACATAAGGACATAACAGTAGAGACAGTCCAATCAGGTGAACTCTCCTGTCTAAAAGCAACTAGAAGAAAAGAGCATCTTTCAAATGAAGACCTAAATATAATAGATATTTCTGAAACAGAGCTGTCTTTCCCAAGCTAGAAGCAGTAAAAGTAGTTTATTTCTACTATATGCAATGAGAAATTATAGTTGAGATAGGCTGAGAATGGGATCGAAAGCAGATGTAAAAGTAACTTGGGAACAGGAGAGGGGACCAGAGAGTGCTCAAGCTGGTAAGTGTTGGGATGATCAGGTAGAAAAATTCATGTTTAGAAAGCACTGACAGGCTAGTCCATTGCAGCAGAAGAGGCCTAAGTCTCCTCATTCCTCTGCTGTCAGACAACATGACAGTAGAAACACACCAGAAAAAAAAAAATAAAAAAGAAAATTAGAAGCACAACTTCTCTTTTAGTTCTCAGGATGAACTAGAGCTATTAGACAGACCTTTTCCTCTTTCACTGACTATGTCAAAGACAAAGATGTCAAATGCCAGTACAAAAGCTAATAGGATTATAAAACCCTTCTTCCACATCAGGAGAAAAGACATAGAAGTTGAGATAAAAGAAAATAAACCCTTTAAAACTGTAACAATGGGTGACCATAACTACTTTTATATAAACTGTCCGTATACCATGTCAAAAATGAGGTGTGGAAAAGCAATTTTTCAGTTGTATATGAGTTGAATAATTCTGGCAGCTTTAGCAAATGCAAGAAGAAAACCTCATCCTAAGTAACACTTAAGGAATTTGATTAGAATTTGGACTAAACATTAAGTACAGTGAGCAGGCTGTGTAACTCTTGCAACACTGTAGTATCAAGTGGGTCCTAACAAATCAGTAAATGTATATAGATTTTCCCGCTCTTCCATTTTCATTAAATATGTTTCTTACTCCTGAAGTCAATTTCTGTGGTTTTCTTTTAAATAACTCCTCCCATGTGTATGTCCATGTTTCTTCTTCACAAGAGGTATTTCATTTTGTAGGCCCCATGCTATTTAATCATAAGGAGATATTAGAAGCAGTTTCTGGTTAAGGTTACCAAATATTTACCAAAAATGACAGCATGAAGGAGACTGAAAACAGTCTTGCTCAACAAAACAGACTAACAGATGACCACTCAGTGGCAGCAGGGCAAAATTCAGGGACATTTAAGAGTCAAGAACAAGCAAGTAGAGGAAAGAAATTTCTAATGGGGATGCTGGAAGAAGTTTCAGAATCCCATGTTTTCTGAGAAAATGAAAATCCATATTCAGAACCAACACTGGACCTCTCTAGAGATCTGAGCAGAAGTAAATTCTGTGGGTATAAAAGGCTATTTCTTTTGACTTCACCAGCAATTTGTTTTTCTGCAACCATGTGCCTTCAACCAAGGACAATTCCTGCTGGACATAAGACCTTTGATAACTTTTGTCTTTTCTAATTCAGGTGGGAGAATAGAAGTGTGGTATGTTGATAGCTCAGAGACATGAAAAAAAAATCTTTGTTCTTCATGGCTGCATCCCGCTTAAGGTCTTGAAGGCTGTTAAGAGTACTTGAAAACAATGATTTATGTGAGTCATACAGACATACCACCTAACAGTGACGTTCAAAAAACTCACTCCCAGCTCAGAAAGTAATATAAGCTCAGTCTCTC
>VWZY01013659.1:261271-283651 GCA_013399075.1 Chloroceryle aenea | reverse complement strand
CTTTTTTTTTTTTTCTCCATTTTTAAATTTGTACAGGAATATCATATCATGTCACAAATATTAAGAGAAAAACAAAATCTACAAAGTCAATGAGGCTAAAACCAGTATTCAAAATATATTTAATATAGTGTGACTCAAAACAAATGAAGAATATCTTCAGCCCTGAACAAAGGACAGCAGAAAATTATAATCACCTGATGAAAGAATTATCTATTCTTAATGCATCAAAAGTTGGTGATTCAACTGCCAGAAGAGCATAAAGTAAAATAGAAAGCATTTGTTGATAAGAGAACAGAACCTAATGGATATATTCAGTAAGCTTAAAAGCTCTGTTACCACTACAGTGAAAAGATAATGGTTTCTACCTCTACAATTCCTTGCAATGATTGTTTTGCCAATATATAGCATAATAGAAACAAAGACTAATGATTGCTTGTCAGCACTGACGCAGCATGACAGGCATCAGCCATGGGAGTGGGGAATGCCACTTCACTGCTGTATCCGATAGTAACAGACTGCATACAGTTTATACTGTTTACCTATGAAATTGGCTCAGGGCTGTAAAGGAAAGGACATCTGAAGGTCAGCTTAAAGAAGTTGTTTCTGTCTCTCTAGTTAAAATATATTCCTGGACTTTCAATCATTTAGATCATTTAAAATTGCACAGAATGGATCTAGGCTCCACTCACAAATCAGGTCCAAATGAAGTTCAGAAAAGCTGCACTAGAAATATTTTTTTCCAGGAGTAAGTGTACGTCTCAGAACCTTCCAGCAGGGAGAGGTATCTAAATATAGGCTAATTAAATAAAATTATATGCAGCATACAGATTCAAATTGTGGTGTGGAGGCATAGGAAGAAGGAGTTGCCAGATGAAACCTCATTATAAGAAAGCATGCACAGTGAAAGATAAATCATAGTTTATAAGGATTCATTCTTAACGAAATGAAATCATAGTAAAGTGGAAAAAGAAATGCTGATAATGTTGTTATTACCCATTTTCCTAGATATCATTCTCTGAAGTATGGTTTCTTAAGGATTGATTTCTTTTGGAATTCAAAAAGGCCTGGGTTTGGAATTTTATTTTTTTTTTTAGTTTTGGGTTTGTTTTTTTTTAGTTTTTTTAAGGGTTTTTTGAATTTCTGTAATAATAAGGCTCTTAACCTTTTAAAATCTGTTTGAATAAAACTTCCAAAAGGCACCAGTGGTCTTAGGAAATCTACCCGGAGTACCCTTACAAAAATCAGACTGTCACAGCTTGGTGCTCTTTACATTCTGAAATTCAGGAGTCAAATAGTGTCCTAGTACTCAAGAACCTCTCACTCTTTAAGTAGCCATCTGACCTAAGAAAGGGCAAAGTAAACTTTCATACATTAAATCATATAGGACACCAACAATCTAAATTCTACCTAGATGTTTGGGCTAAAATGTTAACTGCTAGTTTGATTTATTTGTGAAAAAAACCCACAGATTATATATTAAATTTAAAAGCTGGTTTAAAAATTGACAAACACATTATTAAATTTTGGAAGAATTAAAAATATTCTTGTTGCTTGCCACTTTGGTTTTTTAAGGCTTTTTAAAGGCTTGTCTTCTCACTCATTTGGCTCAGAAGACAGATTTTACTGTAAAAATTATTTATTTTTTTTTTGCCTGCAATAAGAGAAAATATTTCCCTAAGGAAATATGAAGGTTCTGTAAGTTTGTCAGAGGCAGGACTCTTCTACTTTTATTGCAAAAAAATGTGTTTACCAGTGGAAATAGTGGAACATACTACCGAATGCAATTTATAATAAGGTTACAGGAAACCAACAGAGGTTTTACATAGCAGTGTTTCTTGGAAGAAAGAAAAAAACCCCACACAATCTTATATTTAAATTCCAAAGCAAGGAAGTCTGTAGCTAATCAGCTTTATTCCCCTGGTAAGTATTTAGCTACAGACCATGGAATTGCTCTAGAGAGGTTCACAGATGCAGAGACTAGATGTCTTAGGGGAACAATACTAGTCCACCAAGCCTTCCACCTTTAAATCAACAGCTGAATGCAACACAAGAACTAGATGATATTCTGAAAGCAGTGTAATGTTTTCTTTAATTGATCACTAAAGTCTATAAAAATAATTTGAAAGGAATCTTTTCATCTGATGGATGTTCAGGGTCATTGTTAGTGATGCTTGAATCCTTTTCTAGGTATCATAAGTCCAGTCATGACCAATACCTGATGAAAGCTTCAGACTCAAAGATGTAAGGGACATAGAAAATGAAATATCACCCCAGAAAATTTCCTTCCCAGCAAGATTTGAGACAAATTAATGGATTAGTAAAGGGAAATTTACATCAGGTTTTCTTAAACGAGCATAAATAGATGTCTTCAGTCCCCAAGTCTATCAAGTCAAAAGCTTTTATCATTTTAATACATTCCAGAAAATATCCTAAGACAGAGTACATTCTCAGGAAATCTAGAGTCATACAAATCAATAAAAAACAAATCAATGAGCCAAGTAACATCAGAAGCTACCAAGAGAACAGCACCATCTGAACACATAATAAACTGTCAATACTTTATGCCGTACAAATCTTTTGGTAAGTAGAGCTTTTTAACTGCTATCTAACTAAAAATGTTTCTTTTAAGGTCTACATTTATTTGGTTTCTGACAAAGAGTAGTCTATTTATAATCGATATTTGACTTCTCTGAGATCTCCCTCTTAGCATAGTACTTTGAAAATAAGTGTCCTTTACTAAGTGCTATATCCACTCTGGATTTCATTTAATTAGATGATTCTGCCAAACAGAGATATAGGTACTCCTTTTTTTTTTTTTTCTTCCTTTTCCTGTGTATTACTTTATTTTGTGGATAAGGATGAGTGAATGTCAGCATTAAAGGAAAAGAAAATAGAAATACTATATTCCAAATCTTACTGTCAGTCACAATGACCTTCTAAAATGCAGATTTTTTTTCTTTGTTGCCATAATTTCCATAACAGATATAATGCAGACAGAATAATTGCAGTGTAAGTTGAAGAGTTGAAGAAAGTGTGTCCTTTTTGGTTAACATCTTGAGAGGGCACATTGCTTCCTCTTATTTTTGAGCTATATACTCTATCACATTCAATGCAGGCAGTTCCCAGAGGATTTTCAGAACTCCTCCTTGTGTAAATAGGCCAATTCTCTTGCAAGTACATATTCTAGAAATGAGTAAATATATAAAACTTGAAGGTGGCTGTTTCCATGCTCTGGCTGCACCTTGCACTTCACAGCTTGTCTACGCTAAAGATGTTTTAGGGGAAATTTCACACCTAGACTAGAAAACCTATTTTGACTTCTGTCAGCATTTTAGCACCATATTGATTAGACCTGCATACACAGTTCTTGAAACACTGGCAGAATATGATCATACAGATACTTTCTGCATCCAAACAGTGAAATCAAGTTAATATTAGGAAGAAGAAATTCTTATGTCTAAACTTCCTAACTGAAAACAAGATTACAACAGCTCCTGCAGAATTGTGGCCTACATACTATACATCCATTTGTCCATCCAGTATTTCCGAAAGATGTAACCCTTTGTTTTGCTTCTAATGTAAATATAGTGCATTATAAAGCAGTTCAGTGAGCACTGACCTTGGGTTTTCTTTCTGAAGTTAGGATCAGTATGAGAGATCGTGCAGTACAATGCGAAAGAAGGAAACTGCAAGGGGAAGGAATAAAAAAAAGCAAATGAGAATGGATTACATTTGTGGTGCAATATTTTAGTGGACAATTCACAACTTTTCACCATTTCTGCATGCATTTATTTATACAATTCCATAACATTTTGTTTGTATCACCGTTCTCTGAAGTACAACCAGGAATAAAAAGATTTCAGTGAGCTGTCACAGTCATATAGATTTGACACGTCCTTCAATTTGTCAGAAGGTTTAGATGCTCATCAAAAGCACTCTTCATGTGGTTTACAGGCATCACTATTTTCTGTGGTCATGTCTTAAATTATCCTTTGATTCTGCAGGTCTCCATCACATTGAACCAGCACTATTAACAGGAAAGGTCTTGAAATGCTTAAGCTGGTTATATCAAACATTAGTACCATTAAAGCTATCGCAACAGAAACTCCAAGACAGTCTTGTCCAGTACTGTGGGCAACTACAGAAGCAGACAGAAAATTTGTGCTGATATGATTAAATTCCTATCAATCAAGTGTACATACCTACACAGTTTGGTCATACCGTGAGTCACAGTCTACAATCCAGTTTCAAAGTTATTTGCTGAGGGTACTCTGGAAACATCCTCTCCAATGTCTTTGGGCCTCTGAGACACTCTCCTGCACTTCTCAAATAGGAAAGAAAGTCTTAGTGATATGACATGTACTTGCTAAGTCTTCCCCTTAGAGTATAGTGGCCAGTACTTCAAGCGGCATCAAAAGATGCTGCAGGAGATTTGAACTCTAGAAGGCAAACTTCCTCCTGTCCAAGTTTTCTCAGCAGTGACAGCAACAAGGGTATTCTAGAGGCAGAAGCAGACACTCAGGGATAACTCATTTGAACAGCACACAGCAAGCCTGGAGGCAGACACAGCAACTCCCTCCTACCCATGGGAGTCCGTAGTAGATGGCTTCGTGTACTTTTCTTTTTGAGGTTTTATACCTGCATACTACAAGATTGTTTTTGAACAGTTTTGAACATGGATCGGCCCAGAGACTGAATCCAGTTGTTATGTGAAAGGATACTATAATGGACATTTTATATCAAAGCACAAATCAAGCCCTGTGATACTGAAAAATTGTAGGACATTCTTGTCAGCAATATTATTGATAGGCTTTAGGACAACACACTTAGGGTTCAAGGTCAGATTTCCGTAAAGCAAAGCTGTCACCAGTACAAACTGCATTCGAGTCAGATTTTGTAGTTACCAGTATTAATAGCTGACATTCCTCATTTTACAAAGCCATTCATTAGCTCTCTGTTTACACTGCATGCTGCACATCAATGGGAGCTTGTTATGGGCACAAGTGAACTGATTCTGCATGTGTCCAGAACTAAGGAAAAAAGACAAAGATAAAGAAACAGCCCTTAAAGTGACCTACACTGGTGCATTACCCATCCCATGCTAATAATCTCAGCCTCTCAACAGCTTTCATAAGCTCAGCACTTTACTAATGCCCTCATGCATTTTTTTTTCTTTCAGCTCAGGGCACAGATAATACAAGTTTATGCCTACCCACACTATATAGTGTAAGTACTGTGCAGAACTCTATAGCAAGGATTATTTACCATCCCCCACATGAAGCAGGTTGCACTCATGGAAAAACAAAGGCCTTAAGGACATGAGCATTCCCTAACTCAAGTGGTGGAAGAAAAATAAGAATGTGTTGGGAGGGATGGAGGGCAGCAGCTGTAGAGTCACTGATTGATTGGTGTGGGAGGGGCTCCCATACAAAACTGACATTGATCTATCTTTTAATCTAACAGCACAACAACAAATCTTAAGGCAATCAATTTTAATGGTATTAATAGTCCCATCCAAATTATTCACTTTCTACCTTAATTTAGGAGGCTGGTTTATATTTCCTTGGCAGATTTGTCAAAAAAGTGTTGCTGTTTCTTTGAGAGCAGCTTTCCTTACTGTTCTATTTCCTTAGCGTGCTTACTTCTTTAAAGAGTGTTATTATTTCCTCCCAGGACTGAATAATTAATAATTCATTCATTTGCTGCTTGTTGTGATAATCTTTCTTCCTTGTATAAATCATTTCCATGTTGGCTTGTTTTTCCTTTTGGCAAACCACAGCCAGCCACACAAATCTTAATCCAACACAAACTCTGATCAGTTTAGATAATCTTTGTCACTGCTGAGTCAAGGCTGGGCACAGGTCAGGATTCTTCATTCTAGTAATTGCCCTTGCTTCATCTATAATTTGCTCTTGTGAATAAACCAGCAGCTCAGCATTTTTTTTTTTTTTTTTTTTTCATTCATTTCAGGCCTCAACCAGTGGCCATGGGAATAAATGGGAGATTTTATTCTGAGAACAATAAACACAAATCATAATTTTTATCACTTTCCAGTGTATGGAAGGTGAGAGAAGCAAATGGAGCAGGTCTGGGATGAACCACTTTGAGACAGAAAGTAATAACTTGAGCAGCAAGCTCACAGAGCTCACAGCCCTGCAAGCATATGATTATATTCCACAGCTGCTTAAGTCTCTGGAATAAGTAAATAAATAATAAATACATGAACAGAAGCCAAATTGCTGTATTCCTGTAACCAATAGCCGCAGAACGATTCAGTAATATTATTTTGCATTTTAATTTGTTTCTAAGTAAAATATGAACATAAGTACATGTAAACACCATATGTAAAAACCATATATTCCTACCATTAAGGGACTTCATTTTCATTTAAGGGAATACAGTTAAGGGAATGCAATTAAGTAAATATATCTTCAGTTTCAAAGAACTTCCCAATTTCAGAAAATTCTAACACTTTGAGAATAGACATCTCTACTCAAAGTTGGAAGACTGAGTTTTATTTTTCTCTCTTTATTCACATAGTCTTCCAGAAGGACTTCCATGATGACCACTTACAAATGCAGGTTTTCTGCATTTTTCATCTGACACTGTAAAAAAGTCCTTACATCCTCACATCCTCAAAGTGAGGAACCCTGTACTACAGGTCATGCTGGCCTCATACATCAAAGTGTCTGGTTGTCAGACAGATTTGGGGATGTAAACCATCTGCCTGTCGGGCATTCTGTAAGTTTGGAATTTATCTCATTTAACTTAAAACTTGTTAAAACTCAAAACAAAAGCTGAATAGAAAATTTCCACTGTAAAACTGCCAAATCGCTTTACAGAAAGGTTCATCATCTCAATCTATTACAGAGAGACAGTCTAGTCATTTAAAGCTCAACTTTAGTCAACCGATCAAGGGTATGACCAACTGCACAAAGCTCTGCTGTGTAGCAATGTCCCAGTCAAGCTTGAGTTGTAGCTGTCCACACTTATCTATGAGCGGGAGAATATATTGACTAACAAGATGTACATATTAAGAGGGCACAGAGTGGAAGAGTCAGACTGTGCTCATAAAAAGCTATGAACTCAGTTTCAGAAGAGAAACATTGGCATGAAAATCTATAAAACTTTGAGGAAAACAGTAGAGAGTAAAAAGAAAGTGATTCAGCAAGATTGAGGACAAGTCTGTTTCATAGAGCAATGGAGGCCATTGTTTTCCTCTGCCTGCCTCACCAACAGAGGGTCTCCAAATATCTGCATCAGGGTGGCAAAAATAATAATATTTAACTTAGTAGTATCTTTGGTTCAGCCTTTGATAGTCATAATAGCAAATAAGCAGTTGCTGCAAATGTAGAAGTCATGCATAGGATCCCAATTGCAAGTCTTTACAATGAATAAAGGATGCCCAAATGCAAAGGTCTAAAACCACACTAAAGGAAGTCATTCAGATCACTACACATAGGTACCTAGTACCATTTTAATTGTTTAAATTATCTGATAAAACTGCAAACATACTTCGTTCTGGCAGATAATCACAGANTGGCTCATGTTCATTCGCTTGTCATTCGCCAGCTCCCTCTCCGCAAGACAGCTCTCCAACCACACTTCCCCAAGCCTGTAGCATTGCACGGGGTTGTTGCGGCTCAAGTGCAGGACCTGGCACTTGACCTTGTTGAAACTCATACCATTAACACTGGCCCAGTTATCCAGTCAATCCAAGTCTGGAGAGCCTCGCTATCCTCACGCAGATCAACACACCCACCTAACTTGATGTCATCTGCATATTTACTGATGATAGACTCTATGTCCTTATCACGATCATCAATAAAGGTGTTAAATAGAAACAGTCCCAACACTGAGCCCTGAGGAATGCCACTTGTGACCTGCCACCAGCTGGTTTTAATACCATTGGCCACTACTTTCTGGGCCCGTCCATCCATAATGATGCAAGACTTTCTGGACTACCCTGTTAAGTCTGGTATGACAGCCTAGGGTACATCATTAAGTGCTCATGTATTGTCCTGAATCACATCCTTAAAAACAAATTAAATTAACCTTACCCTTACAGACTAGATCTGAGTAGTGGACAATGAACTGCAATAGTCATTCAATTAAGAAGTAACTAATTTGCCTAAAAGCAGGATAAGATAAGTCCTCTGTGTCTCTTTTGGTTTTCCAAAGAAGCTCCTTTACCCGTGTTGATAAGGAGATTTCAAACACAGATCCCATATGCACATCTTGTTATTACTTATGTTTAATCTGGTAGCACAAGACAACTTTCATCATGATCCTGGACTCTTGTGTTACACTTAATAAAACACACAAGTCAAGGTGAGCATTTCCTAAAGACAACATAAACACTACTTCCTCCCAGAAGTCTGTTGGACCAGCAGTTTTGATATTTTGTCACTTTTTGTTAAGAAAAAACAGGGAAAGAGAGCTGACAGGTGTCCTACTATGTTGAGAGAGAAACACAAGATGGAAGAGGTTAAGATATTCAAGGAGAAGAGGGAGAGAATAGAAAAGCTTAGGAGGAGATAAAAAGGGTAAAAGAGAAGAGAAATAGACACTCATCCCCCAGTAGGAAAGAACAGAAGAAATCATTTTATAATGCATCCATACCCAAGAAAAACGGAAGATCTGTCTTGAGAATGCCAGAAGACTTTGAAGTATTGACTATGAATCTCTCATGGAATAGCTTGAAGGTAACATGTGCCTCTGGAGATAGTGAAAAAGATGAGATCTCTGTGTTGCTGATACACTGTAGAAGGATGACATAGGAAAAAGTCAAATTATACAAAGGGACACAACTCAAAGGAGTAAGCCCACAACTGGTTGTGGTCTTTACCTCTGTGTCCAGACCTCAGCTGTGTGTGAACTCTCACCATCCCTTTGTTTTTTTCCCTATTCTTTCTCCTTTTTAATGTTTGGAAAACAAACTGATTGGTATGTTAATGTATTCATCTTTTCTCTGTAGGAATTTCTTTAGTGTCTAACATCATTGCCAAAATTTCAGAAGTGTTAAAAAAATCAACAGATGCCAACAATGTTAGCAGAAATCCTCATAAACCCCAACTATATATACTTCAGCTTTAAAATCTTCAAATTCTCATACCCATTTAGTCAGGCAGAGTACAGAACATGGCTTCACATCTTCCCCATGCTGCTAGTCCCATCTGGCCAGAGACTGAGACCACTTGAAGTCAGAACACTACAGAAGCAAATGTATGTGGTGGCCACAACCCTTCACACTATTCAGCAGTTATGTCAGTCATTGATTCCCAACATAAGGATTTTTCATTGATTCATCTTGAAACTTAAAGCCTGAACTGTCATTGTATGACTTTCCTGGCTATATTAGAAAACAAACCTAAGCAGCAAAAAGGCTGTATATAAAAACTCTACAACGACACAATAAGGGGGTGGGGGAGTGGAGGGGGGGAAAGAGAGAGACTTGGTCATCAAGGAGAAAAGCTGTGCTTTCTTGGATATCTATAAATAGGTAGTATGAACTATGTTACAATTCATAACCTTGCAATCTCTCCTCTTTCTCTTCCCCTTCTCTTTCAGATAAGAACACGTAAATATGTCTTCCATTCATTTCAATCAATATCTGATAATAATTCCTTATAATTCATGTATTATTAATACCTATTTGTTCAGGACATGGACTAAGGGCTTGTGATCAAAGGCAATGTGCATGCAGATCAGAAAGGTATTCTTACTCTACCTTTTATTTTACACAACTTTGGAAAGCAATTTACTAGACGATAAACTGAAGTCAGCTTTTCTATGAGTGCCAAGATTGGTATATTTTGACTGAGAAACTGGAATTGTTATACACGGAGCCTGAAAATAATTTCTGTAATATTGATTCAAGTGGGCTGTTAAGTCCATCAGGGCAAGACAGAAGAATGCTTTATGACCCTGTTCTTAACAGGGAGAAAAAGATAGCTGCAGATTTTCAAAGTACTTCACCTGCCATTTCCCATATTTCCATTCTGGTACCCCCTTCCACAGCTGTCTTGTGCTAAGGTTGTTATCCTGGAAACAATGAGCTCTTAACAGGAACCATCCTTTCCCATGAGAGCAAACAAATGGCTCCAGGAACAGGATGTGGATGGGAAGGACTGTGCAAGTGGTAGGGTCTGCAGCCTAAATTATATCCTGCCAGCACAGGTACAGACTTTACAGGTGTAAGACATAAAATTACAAGTTTTCATTCACAACAGGCTCTTTTCCTTTGAAATTTAGTATGCGTTATCAGGCAGAGTATTGTATAAGAAAAGGATTGTTAATTTATTACCCTAGAAGCCTAGTAATGCTGGAAAACATATCATCTTAACAAAGCCTGGGGAGCTGTCGGCAGCTATAGTGACCACGAACACGAAAGGGGGACCTTACCCCTCCTCTCTCTCTGCCTACACTGAGGACAGCCATCACTCTCAGACCACTCTGCTTCTACATTTCTCTCGCAGCCTTTGACATTTTATTTGGACACTGAGAAAAGGCTGTAACATGAGAACAATGGAAGCATCGGCACCACAAAGCAATTTCCCTCCCTCCACCTCCAGTTTCTCATCCTCTCCCAGCAGTGCACAAACAAATGACGTGGCTGCAGCCTTTTAACAGCTTGGGATCAGGTTCACACTTTCATTCAAGACACTGCACTAAGATGATTTGTGTTTATCTGAGCCACTGAAGCAGTTAAAATCCGAGACCAAGGTTTTCTTGATATAACAGAAGTTAATTGGAGCATATCAGGCTCTTTTTCTGGATTTTTAGACTGATCCTCCATAGGATGGAGTCCAGTGAGAAATATAAATGTTAAAATAGAACAAGCAAGGCTTATGCCCGTCCAATGCTGTAAACCATCCATTAGTGGTACTTAAGATCTAGCCAGCCTAAGAGTGCAGAAGGTGAAAACTTCCTTAGAGGGATCAAAGCTGCTATTTTCTGAGGGTAGAAAAAAATTTAAACCACAGTGGAAAGACATGGAAAAGTAGAGGTATCTCTTTTGTAAGTATTTTAAGTATTTCATAAACCATTAATGCAGACAGCATTTTCATATGATTTTAAACATTTATTTGTCTTTCTTACTATTAGTCTTTTGGTTTCTGAGACTCTGAGACATACTGAGTCACTTTGTAGTTTTGTCTTCAGCCAAAAGGCTGGAAGCTTATGGGTTTTTGAAGGTTTTGTTCTGAAGCTGGGTTTCTGATATAATTTTATAACTCTAGGAGACCATCTTATATACTAATAGATAAAATACATAATGCAGTTACAATATTGTATCTCCCCTTAATCTGAACATAACAGCTGGTGAAAGAAAATCTAAACACTTGTAAACAAAACAAAATTTCACAGATGAAAGATTCTGCTTTCATCAAAACTCACACATATGTTTTTCTTTTTTTTTTTTTTTTTTTTCTGAAAATGTTATGGAAACCTTTAATTGATAGGAGAGTTGAGAATTCTCCTGATATGTTTTTCCCCCACTGCTTAATCACCTTCACTGCATAAAGATGCTTACTTTGTTTCTCACTTGCAATTGTCTGACTTCAGCTTCCAGCTATTATACTTTGTAACTTCTTTGTCTTCTAGATTAAAGAACACTTCAGTAGCCAGTGTTTTCTTCCTGTAAAGTTACTCTGTCTACACTATAATCAAGTCACCTCCTTTTTTTCACTTTAAAAGAGTGTGAAGGATGAAAGACCTAACAGACTATGAACTCTGGAGGGGTACTAGAATGGGAAATCCAGTGTTCATTATGGGACCCATCATTCACCCTCAGGCAAAACGGTTTATCTACCCCTATGTTTTCCTTCTTACAGATTTTTCTTGGTTGTTTAAATTGCAAATCCTTTGGGTGTGTCTGTAACACAACAGATTAACAACTCTTTTCAGAGCTTTATTAGTGCAATAAAAAGTGGCTAAACCATAGTACAAAGGGGTCTACCCATTGTAACTCATTTGTATTTATTTGGTTAGTAACTCTTCTTCCACTGTTCCCTAAAGTTTTTCTTTGTTTGCTTGTTTGTTTTCAAGTTGAAACATTGATTGACTAAGAAGATATGAGGATCTCTGTTTAGATCACTGCTAATGTGATTTCAGAAAATTTATAATCTAACTAACATAAGAATATAAATTTGTCCAATGTTTCAATCCCAAATCTCAATAGAAAATCAATGGGCAGTTTCAAATATCTTGAGGTGGGTTTTGTGAACAGTCAGATTACTAATGCAGGAAGTTCTGTACATTTGGGATATAAATTGCTGCAACTTAATTAAGCATAATCTAAAGATCCCTACTCTATTTAAAAAAAAAAGGCAGCATAATTAAAAATATTAGCAAAACTGTGTACTTTATGCATTGTCCTTGTATATATTTCTGCATTAATTAAAGGCCTTAGATGACTGAGGGAAATGCAAGAGGCATCATTTAATGGTATCTGAACTCTGCTCCATAATGCTTATTGGTTTTGATGTAGGTTGAGTTAATGACACTTGGAGTAAAGCGTAAAGAGTTTATCAAACCCAGGGTAAAATGAAATAATGTTGAAGGAAAATGTATCCAAAGGCATAACTGCAGTCAAGACAGAACAATTCAGAGAATACTTGAAAAACAAAACAAAACAATGAAATAACATGACAAGCTGCAACAGGTAACTTGTGATAGGTAACATCTCCCTCTGGCCACAAGAGCTGCCTGCATACTATGAACATCATCAATGACAGCTAAACTATGCACAATAATTTAGTAAAGAGTAGAGTAAGAACATAGTATATTACTTTCATCAGGGTATTTACATATTCTTGGGTCTGCTAACATGACTGAAAGGAATACTAAAAAGTCCCTGCTTGTGCACAGCAAAGAAAGATTGATGAGGCAAAATAATCAATTCACTTTGTTATTTTCTGGGCTGAATTCCCATGGAAATGTTGGAGGGAAAAAAGCCAAACAGATTTTCAACATCAAGTCAGGGACCTTTGAAACACCACAGAAGTTCTTTATCTTCCCGCTAGACCACCTTAAATATGACAACAATTAGGTTTAGTGTATGCTACAGTGTTGAAATTTACCTTTTTTTAAGCAGAGGTCATTTATGAAAATTGTGAACTCAGAATGAAATCAATATTTAGAGTATTACAGGAATACATTAATCTATACACTTTCTTGAACAGCAGTAAATTACTTTTAATACATCCCAAGAAGAATACGACTAGGGATTGTTCAATGTCCCAGTCCACTCTGGAGCTCCTCTGAAATCAAGGAAGCTTAATATTAAGCTCTACTCTAGGAAAAGAGCATCCTTGAGTGCTGTAGCAGAGAGAAACAAACTGATCAGGACACTGTGGGGAAGTCTGCTTTCATCAGTTTTGTAAATTGAGTTTACTTCATAACTTTGTATAGTAACTTACTTACATTGCCTGTCTGACCCCTCAGGCTAAAAGCCTAAAAGTGAATCAGGTGAGCTGATATTTCTTCCCCATCCCAAGGCTGAATTCCTTAACTATGAAAGGCATGAACTGATTTCTTAATATAGATCAAAGACTACCTGGGTAGCCTTACGATAAAACTGAAACATGGTTCATGTTGGTTCCTATCCAAGCCCTTTGACTGTTGTACTGAGATAACTCCTGGTGGCATAAACCCCACATTCCTGTTAGTCTCTGGGCTACACCTAGCTATCGGTCCTTATATTTTATGTTATCTCTTTCCAATTATAATATTTATCCTCTGGTTCTCATAGCTTGAACCTTAACTTCAGGGATGTCCCAAATATTAACCCTGAAGAGATCCAAATAGCCAGACAGGAACAGTTCTTACATGAGTACGTTGCCTTTTGGACATGTCTGCCTGTACATGCCTCAACCCTCTCCAGGCTTATCTTCAACCCAGAGGCCATTTCCATAGCCAAAGATCATAAAGTGTCCACAGGTTGTGGTTGATCCTGCTGGTTGACTCTGCTCTAGACCTAGTCCCAGTTTAGCTCAGCACCCTCTTGCACCAACTGCAGTACATGTATATGACATTTAGGTAGGTATTGGAATAAGTATATAAATTCAGATTAACAATATATGTGTTTGTATAGCTGTACACACATTGTATACAGGTATACAGACCAAATATATTCATATGTAAGTGTACATATAGTCATGTTAGTAACAAATAAATAACAAAGTATAAACTATAAAAAACACAGGTGATATCTGCCTTTGTCAGTGCAAATTTCTGCTATATTCATGGCTGAAACATATAAATCCCACCTAGCCAGACCACCCAAATATTCACATATTAGTCCTTCCTGGTACGGTAATCTGTGCAGGTTTCACCTGCACACTAGAACTCTGACAAGAGAAAAAAAAACAACCAAAAACATGCAATGGCTTCTGGCATGTTGATTTGAGTTTTGTTTTTACAATCAGCAAAACTGATGTGATTCTGAAAGTAACTAAAATGTTCATTATGTATTGAGGACGTAGAAAGGCTCTTTAACTGGTGCCCTGGCTGGCTTAAGATTGTACTGGCGCCTTCCTGCCTGCTTCAGTATCTTAAACTAGGCATGAATCACAAGTAAATTGCCCAGTCTAATCAAATTCTACCTGAATATATGTTACATATAGTTGCAGAAGATGTGCTATATCTTGAAAAATGGAAATATTTCAAGGTCTAATCAGATCACTTTAAGTGAAAAAGCAGTGATCACTAATGCAAAATGAAATTAGATTGTGGAAAGTACAGAGTGGGTTATTAGATAAGGCCAGAGTGATCACTACTATAAGTTATTGATCACTGCTTCCAAATTCCACTGTATGACTGATGTCTCCTCCAGTGTTTCTAAGCATGGGTCAATTTTTATGTGACTAACATCTTCTAACTTTATATTTTCAAAGTATATGCCAAATTTTCTAAGAAAGAATCAGTGTTGTAGATAAAGTCCGTTTCATAGCTCTTTAACTCCAGTTTTGGTTAAGTATGGAATGTTATTGAGTCCAGTGACAAATAAGTATGATTAGCATATAAAGCTATAATGATCATTAATATAAATGGCCAATAACTAGCTGAAATTCTAGTACAACTGTTCCAGAGATGAACGATCAATCCAATGGAGTAGGTTGCAAGGATAGAACATAAAGAAAGAGTGATGTGATTTCAAAGAGCATCTGTAGCAAGGAACTAATTCTTCTTTCCCTGTCATAGGAACGTGGAGAG
This sequence comes from Chloroceryle aenea, assembly GCA_013399075.1. Classification (NCBI taxonomy): domain Eukaryota; kingdom Metazoa; phylum Chordata; class Aves; order Coraciiformes; family Cerylidae; genus Chloroceryle; species Chloroceryle aenea. The sequence continues at coordinate 268,435 of VWZY01013659.1, read as the reverse complement.
CTGAAACAGAGAGATAAAGGGTGGGCATGCCTGCATATAGAAGAGATGGGATAAGAAACAAGGATACTAGCAACAGTGGGATGAGAAATCCCATTGTTATAAAGGCTTTCTTCTTCCCTAGGTTTCTTCTTTCCTATTTCTTGGAAGGTTTTCAGAGACAACCAAGAAATACACAGTTTACTCAGAGCAGAGAAAACCCCAAAGTACCCAGTTGCCAGATATTTGGAAATATAGAATCCAAGCCCATCAGCCAATGGAGGTTTACCAGTGCCACAGAAATAAGTACTGACAGCACTGAGCAGATATGTAAAAGGAAGAGAAAAACTACAGAGTGACTCACAAAACATGGATCACTGGACTGATCTGACTTTGGAGAATCACTGAAAACCTGTATCATTCACTTACACTGCAATTTATATTTCATGCTTCCTAGTCTTCTGAGCCAAGTGTATAAACCTGGTTTTTGGGTCTCTTAGCACTTTCCTGTGACCTTAAAGGCTCTTCTTCTGACTGATCAACGATATTGCTCTGAAACTTTAAAAAAAAAATTCTTTTAAAATCCACATTTCTTATGCAACAGCTTTGGTCTCTCTCTGGGGTGTATGGCCTTGGCCATTTTTGTATGGAAAACAGAAAGGGAGTGGAAAAGAATATGGACAAAAATAGAGGAAAGGCCAGTTGCTCTGAACAGCCTTTGTTACAGTCAAAACTAAGAAGTTCAAGTACCATGAATAGCACAAAGGTAGTCTTTCGGTTTTCATACAAAAGTGTACTCCTCAAAGATTTCCAATTCAATTTTCAAATAAAAAACCTTTTAATAGAACTGTAATATTCATAGTTCATCTTCTGCTGAACATCACAGAGTGCATGTCACACATATTATTTAGGTCAAAAGTATAATCGTCATTTGAGCCCTTAGTCTGAATGTTCACATCTGTTATATTTGATTTGGGTTTTTTTTTTCAGTGAAAAAAAAATCAGCACTGAAACAAGAGTTATTGCACACTAACACTACACATTTTTCACATTATTTTTGCCAAACCAACTTGCTGGATAAATTGAAACCAACAGCATTGATCTGACAACTCACTATCAGTTCAGATTTGATAGGAAAGAAATCAATAGAGCTGTTGAAATTAATAGTGCCATTCTAAAGAATATAACCTGTTAACTAACCAGCGTTAAAATAATCACTCCTGGGCTCAATATAGGATTTCCATGGCTTTAAACAGTAGTTTGAGCAAATCCTTATTCATTAGCAGGTCGGATTTGTTAGATATGGCTTATTGATTTCCAGATCAATGAAGGATGGTTTTGAAAATGCAGCAGGGATTATTTATTAAAAGCTTTAGTTTAAACTCACAAAAGAGCTAACTAAGAAAGCTAAAGATAAAACATCTAGTATATAAAACATTCAGGTCAGTAAGGTAGGGCAGCATTTTTTAGTACATTATTCTTTTCTGCATATGGTTAATCTTCCTATTACATGAGCAAGAATCAGAAGTCTGAAGGAACATTTGAGAATATATCTACAGGCACAGACAAGAATGATTTTAAAATTTTTTAAACTCAAGAGCAACGAATTAAACCTTTAGAAATCTAACTGATCCCATGGAAAGAAATAATAAGGTAAAGAAAAATACACGGTGAAACATATGCTACGGAACAGTTCATCACCACTCAAAAGTAAACATATTTATATTTATTATTCTTCTCTTAAAATTATTTTTGCAATGACAGTTCTAGATTAATGCAAAGAGCTTCATTCCAGTTTTAAATGAATTTCCTTTTGTGTTCACCTTCCCAGCAATCCAATTTTCTGGCACAAATGTGGAAGTGAATTTCAAGTGAGTATACACAGAAATAGGATTTACAATTCACCCATAAATATTCACCCTAGAAGAGCATGCGTGGACATTCTGTCCATAAACAGAAATTATAACATGTGAGTTTCTGACCAGCTACAACTAAGCAACACAATATAAACTCAGCTGTTTGCATATCAACTACTCATAGAAAATGGTTTATGATTAATGTCTTCGGGCAATAAATATTTAAAAATAGCAAACAAAATCCACTCAGTGAAACAAGGAATCCAGACCTGAACATAGCTATTTCAGAGACTACAACAAAAAAGATGCTGTTATATAAATTATTGACTTGAAATTATTTCTGTGATTAAGACAATTTGTTTCTATTTCAGATATAGTGGTTCCAAAAAATTAAAATTCATTCTTTCCATTTATCCAAAAAAGAAAACCAAGTTAGCTTTGTCATTACTGACTGCTAGTTTACTTATTAAATTCTAGTGCTTAGCCACAGCATAATAAACTCTTGAGAATCAACAGAGTATGAATTTCTGGACATATATAAATTCTAAATACTATGTCTTTAAGATATATTTCGTCTGTTCTTTTGCATTTGATCTTCAATTCAAAGGCTTTTTTTTTTTTTTTTTAAGGTATATATACTGCAACACAATAACATTAAGCAAATTTTTTTCGTTAGTTTCTTTAAATTCTACAGTAAGTAGTAAACTACTCTGAAGTTTTGTTGTATTGCTTTTCAGGAATTCAGGCCATACAGACATATATTATCAGCAGATTATTTTCTGCTGTTTGACAGTAACAGCCACATTGTGAGATTATTTTTTGTTTGTTTGTTTTTATTCAGACATTTGGAATTGTTCGTTTCTGTTGGTAATGAGTCAGTGTTCCTAACTCATAAGTGCTTGAAATTTCTTATTTCAGAAAAATGACAGAGTAACATGAAAGATGCTGTCACTTACTGTATTTTTCTGCAACCTCTGTGACATATCTCAAGTAAAGCTAAGAAACAGAATATTTTCTCCCCCATCACTGGGAAGAATGTCTGTGGTGGATTCAAACAGTTTTAACTCTTTAGTATCTGACAGCAGAAGAGAAGCAAACATTGAATGCTAAAAAAAGACATATGGGAGGATGAGACAGGCAGGCAGGAAGAACAAATCAGAGATCCACTACCCTCTCAACAACTAAGGGAGAGGGACTAACAACCTTAGGGACTTGATAAAGATGTCCAGAGTGCTTGAGAAGGAAGGAGTGCTGGACCCAGCTCAAAACATCTTGCTCTCTATGAACACAGCAGGACAGATCTCTAAATTGATTGAACTGATTTTCTTTTTAAACAAATAAACTCCAGAAAAAAAAATGGCCCCTCTCACAGCACTAAACTGAAGGGATCTATTTTAGTTCCTCTATGATCCCTAGCTACAGGATCACAGAGCTTCAGCTTAGTTGCTTATTACTACAAGCACTCTTTCCATGAATATAAAAACAGTTTAACAAACTTCAAATCAACAAATCTGGGACTGCAATGGATAATACCTACTGTCTCCTCTTAGGAGTGACACAATAGCAGTGATCTTTTGTGACTGACTGAACACAAATGTTATTTTCCCCAATGTGGCCTAATCTACCCTGTCAGACACACAGGGGGTAAAATAACATCAGTTGGAACCCTTCAGTTAAATCCCTGTGAACTATTCTTTAAATATCCCCCTACATGTCACCTTTTAGAAAGGCAATTGTGCTGCACAACACCACCCTCTGAGGCTCTGGCATCTCATTGCCAGAGGAGGAACACAGTTTTAAGTATCAGGACATGCAGGAGTAAAGCAGCCCATGCCTGTTAAGGAAATCCTTTCTAAGAGGAATGTGGTGCAGATAGGAATTTCTAATGATAAATAGGACACGCTAAAGGTAAGAGAACTTACTTTGTCACTTGCATCTTAGCTGCTGCTGAAGTTACTGATGCTGACCTCTACACTCAGAAAAGATTTCCTGAGTCATCAACAGTGTCTAAATTTGGCTCCCAGACTGAGGAAGAAAATATTTGAGTATTTCAGTCCAGGTTTATTCAATCAGACAGACCTAATGGACTTTCCGATGCTCTACTTTCATTCTTAGGTTTTCTGTTAGGAAGGCAAAGGAAACTTCTGATAGCAAAAACAGATTAAGACACTTGTAGGCTGAGGTTTGCTAAAACCTGATTTACCTTTCAACTTTTTAAAACTCTACCTTTGATTTTTTATGCTGTTTTTCCTTACAAACTCACTTCATGATCCAACATGTGTCATGTCTGTTGCTCTAAATAGAGTTACAGCAATCATAACTGCTCCGGGCTTTCATCCTTTCCCTCAATTCACCTTGTGGCATGAATTAAAGGAGTGAAGTGTTAAGAAACATTAATCCAGATTTCATTTCTTTGCTTTGCATATAGCATGTGTGGCCAACAGTGACCAACACTTTTGCAGCAACATACTACATTTTTTGCTATCCGCTGTTGCATGCTCTACCCACCACAGGGAGTCCAGCTGCTGCAAACTCAGACATAAATCTCCAACTTTCTACAAATGTTGTTTCTTGGAGGAGCTTTGCTAACCAGTTTTAGTCTCTTCCAATGGAGAGTTTTCCATGGATAAAACTTCAAGAAGCTGGTAAGTAATTTCTTCTTCTTTCCAAATCCTGACAGCAGATTTGGATATTTCCACAACAACATTCCCACAACAATTCATTACTACTTTTCTGTAAGTAGGTTTGCATTAAAGAATATTTAATACCTCGTTTTAAAGGGGGTACATGGAAATAAATACTTATTTCCCAATTTCAACTGTTCTTCCCACACCCTAATTCTCCCTGTCTCTTTCTACAAAGTAAGGAAACTAGCTTTAAAAAAATAATTAACAAATATATTTTCCAAGAAGTATTGAGAATATATTAAGTAAATTAAGATTTTTTTCACTACTTATTTGTGGCATTTTTTTCATCAGCTGTTCCTGCAATTCCCATCAGCTTCTCCCATTTCAAGCTCTACATACTTTTTTCTTTGTAAACATCCTGTGAATATAGACTTTTGTTAGTAGACAGTCTTCCCTAAGGGTGGAATTTATCAAGGGCCCTCCCAGGCCCTCTAGAGCTCTTCAGTTTTAAGTGAAGCTAAATAATACTGGTGGAATGAAAACTGGGGAAGCAAATTTCTTGAAGTGTCTCTAATCCCATTATATACTGCAGAGGAGTATATTCAGGTTAGCACCAAGTAGGGTGGCATGGAGATTATCTCTGCTTTTTTTATTTAGACACTGAGTGACAGGTACAAGGTTCACCAAATTCAGTCTCCCTGGACAGATTAGAGGGGACAGGGGTAAAAATATTTTCACTTTAAAATATGAAAAATAGTGTGTTGAAATTTGAATACATGCATGCTAACTGTCATAAACAGAGAACATGCAAAATGGAAAGCACTTATGGATCCTGTAGGAGACGATTCACTAGTCTGAAACTTTAGCTCACCATACAATATTTGTGTTATAAACAACTATTCCCTAATGAATAATTTGGAGTTTCACTTCATTTGCTTTAGTATTCAGTACTATTTTGTATTTGGTATTTCACATATTATCTTTGAACTAAATAGACCCAATACAATCCTCTTCAGAGTAAAAGAGAAAACAGGGTACCTGTAAGTAAGAGGCTGAGAAGCTTCTCAGTGAAAAACATCTAGTGTGGTGCTTTGATCTGAAAACAACAGAGCCTGAAAGGATAGAGTATTAAGATACCACCTCTGTTTTCCTCCCTCAGCTGAGAAACCCATGCTTGAAGACTGAAAGTGTGTAACCCTTTTCTGCACTGCCTTGCACTGTTTGTTTCCTGGATGACATCTGAGGAGTGGGGGTGAACAGCAGCTAAGTAATGAGGCAAAGCACTCTCTAGAAATAACATGATTATTTGAACTGTTGCACTTTCCATTCATCAGCACTACAAACATTTATCCTTTTTAATTCTACTTCAATATCATTACAACTTTTCAGAGGGTAAACACTGCTTTTAGGTGGGGATAGCCCTCTTTCTACATACTTCCGAGAAAGTGTAATTATTTTGCTTATCTTCCAGGTTGAGAGTTACTGCTTTTTTTCTATTACATCCAACAGTTTCTGAGATCCCAAATAGGATATTTCTTCAGTGCAAACAACCTCTGCCCTCCAGGCCGGTACAGGATTTCTTAGATAAACAGATCTGTATATGTTAATGAAGTTGTTTGCCTAGAAGTAGGGTTATAAAACTCAGAACTTCCCCTAGATGATTTTTCCCATAACAAAAAAAAACAAAACAAACAATAATAATAATAAATTAATAAAAATAAATAAATGGGAACAAAATAAACAACCCCAGGTCAAAACATGCCCTGTGAACATAAAGAATAGCTTGTTACCAAAGAAAAACTCCATAGCAGCATAAAAACCCTGCATGTTATTGCACATGGAAAGTTAAGCTGTGTTAAATGTGGTAGATGCAAAGTAAAGTGTAAAAGAGTGCTGGATCCATTTTACCATTTTATTTGCAGGTTGCTCTCAGGTGCGGCACAATGTAATTCCTCTTACTGATTGTCTAATTTATGCATGACAGAAAACAGTCAATTATGCCTTACAGGACCTTTTTGCAAGCCTTGTTCCTACTTTCCTCTCTCACACAATCAGGTGAGATCTTTCAGTGTGGCTCAACCCTTGTCTAAAAAGGAGGAAGGCTACCACAGTGGTGGTTCAGCAGACTAACAGCAGGTGGTTACAGTGCTGAGAACACTTCTAGGAGCCTGGAATATCTAAATTACACTTACATGTTTTGGAGTCCTACCTCAATGTTTTTGTCACATACATTCATCCTAACTGCCACCATCAGAAAGGCAAGACAGAGCTGTAACACCTAAGAATTTCCTGTTATCTGAGGTAACCTCTCTTTGTAACCCCCAATTTTTCTTCTGAAGCAGCAGAAAGCTGCTGGGGGGAGGGATACAAGGACCTAAACTGCACTCCTTTTCAGGGTTGCTCTATTAAAGTGACAGTTTGGATTGGAAAACTATTTATGCATGCCTATACATGAAGGTTATTAACACTGTACACTGTTTTTTCAAAACAAACAAGAGCATCTTTTCCTCATTACTCATGACTGAATGGCATGGTAAACTAAATAGCAGATCTTCCAGTACTATACTCTTAACTGCATTGATTCTCAGTCTACCATCAGTTGAGAGAGCAGACACTCCCACTGAAAAGATGTAACAGCGAAGTATGTCAGCAAACAGGGAGGAAGGTGGGGGTGGGGCTGTTTGTGAGACATATGTGAACCAAAT